>JAOEHX010012692.1:0-25272 GCA_025448015.1 Bolborhynchus lineola
ATGGAATACCTCTTTGGTTAGTTTGGGTCAGATGCCTGTGCCTGCTTCCTCCCACCTTCTTGTGCCCTCCTCATTGCCAGAGCGTGAGAGACTGAAATGTGCTTGGTTGAAGTAAGCAGTACTGAGCAACAACCAAAACATCAGTGTGTTATCAAAACTGTTCTCAGACTAAAGCCAAAACACAGCACTGCACCAGCTGAAAGAAGAAGAAAATTAACTATCCCAGCCAAAATGAGGACAAAAAAATAACACCAAAGCAATGAAGTATTGTGGATACAATGTGGTAGGGGCTGAAATTGAAAAACATCAACTCCAGTGCACATTAAAGTTTATAGGGACAATTAACATATTTTATTACAGCAGAGAAGAGTTGAAAAGCTAGACAGAGGTACATAAACTCTTCGACAAGTGTATGTTTTTTAAAAAACTTGCTATTTTCTTTCAGAGATAGTCTAATTTTATCTAATACTACCTCACCATTATAAATCTTGTCTTAATGAGATTCTTAGATCACCATACAAATGCTGTAGCAGGCAAGACTACAACAGAATACTATTGACATGTGAGAATTCTCTAATATCTGGAATCATCAATCAATTTCAGCCAAGAGATAAGGAATCTTTGACCATTTTTAAGAGTGGTAGTAGTTGTGATACCCAAGTCATTCATTACTCAAAGCAAAACCTTATCTGTCGCAGAGAACAGACTCACAGCGTTGAACACAAGAGCAAAACTAAATATTTCTTCTATTTAGGAATTATAATGATGCTTACTAGGAATACTTAGAAGGATTCTTTTTTTCAAGTGCCTTGCTATAGGTAAAGACTGCTGATTCCATTGATAATACTCACATTTTCTTGTGCAGGAGTGATTTCCATTGCTCCAGTCAGAATTTATGATAAAACAGTCCTCCTGCAGCTTAATGTGCCTTACTTAAAGTGTATCTGTTCTGTAACTGTGTGAATAATATCTGTCATGTAAGAAAAGAATATGCAGTTACCATTCCCAGTACTCCTCCTTAATGGGACAATTAGAGCCTATCCACTTCTTATCTATTTGCACATCCTAGCTTGTATTGCTGGTTCTGTTCCGCTACCATGCTGGTTTCAAAGAGCTATAATAGTTTCTTGAGAAAAATATTGGGCCTTTGGCATGTTTTCAGTGTGGCATTTCAGCCTTTCTGGTTTAGTCTGTATGGCTGTATTTTTCTTCCCCATGATTTGCTCTTTGGTATAGTAAAAGTATTATTTGTCAGATATACGGATCTCAAGATTATCCTTTGGGTGAAGATGAACTTTATCAGGTAAAGGTTTCAGCTGTCTTCATCTGCTTTTGTTAGTGTGGAGGCAGCTATTTGTGGTCACTTTTCATGGAGGCCCATTGAAATGTCAAAGGTATGTGAAACATTTCATTGTGACTTATCTTATGTAAGTTCACCATAAGCAGCTGAGAAAAATTGCAGTTTGATTTGGTGTTACTCTCTGAGTGTGATACTTGACTATTGTACTGCTTAGTTAAGCTACTTAACACAGGGGATAAAAGCATCCTTGTGTCCTTCCCACAGGGTGCTGTGCTTCAGGAACAGACTTCTCCAATATGGGTCCCCCACGGCATTACAAGTCCTACCAGCAAACCTGCTCCAGCGTGGACTCATCACTCCAGAGGGCCAAAGGTCCTGCCAGGAGCCTGCTCCATCACGGGCTTTCCATGGGGTCACAGCCTCCTTTGGGCATCTTCCTGCTCTACTGTGGACTTCCCTGGTCTGCAGGTGGATGTTTGGTCCACTGTGGACCTCCACAGGCTGCAGGGGCATAGGCTGCCTCACCATGGGCTGCACCATGGGCTGCATAGGAATCTGCTCTGGCGCTTGGAGCACCACCTCCTCCTTGTTCACTGACCTTTGTGCCTGTAGGGCTGTTTCTGTCACATATTGTGTCTCCTCTCTCCAGTTGCTGTTGCATAGATTGGGTTTCTTTCCCCATCTTAAATATGTTACCCCAAAGGCACTACCACCATTGTGGGTGGACTCAGCCTCGACCACTGCTGGGTCTGTCTTGGAGCCATCTGGCATTAGCTCCACCAGACATTGGGGAAGCTTCTGGCAGCTCCTCACAGACGCCACCCTTGTAGTCCCTTCACTACAAAAACCTTGCCATGCAAACCCAATACAAATTTCTTCTAGGTTGGGTTGGGGTTTTTATTTTTTGCTTTGTGGGTTTCTTTTGTTTGGTTGGTTTTTGTTTGTTTCTGTGTGGTTTTGTTTGTTTGGGTAGTTTTTTTTTGTGTGTGGTTGTGTTTTATATCATGTTTTCCATACTTTGTTCTTTATGCTAGCCCTGAAAAACTTAGCAAGAAAAGTAGTAAAGAACCAATGAGCAATTAATTGAAAATAAGGGAAGTAGCTGAAAATCAAAAAAATGTCTTTTCAAAAGGAGTGACAAAGTTTATAGTTCAATGACAATGGTAAAGGTTTATTAAATACTAGTTTCTTAGCAAAAGCTGCAGAATGCAGAAAATTGCACCTGATTTATGACATACTTTGATGTTAAATATGAAACAGAAAGTCGGTATCTCTGTCCTGTCACCCTTCTGAAATTTCAAAGCAAAGTAATAATTTTATTTTATTTTTTAAAGATTAACATTTTTCTCATCATCATCAAAACATAGCAAGGTGAAATAAGGGGCAGAACTTTAGATTTAATAAAGGATTGGTACAAACAGGGATGAAAACCCACCAAATGCCATGATGAATCTTGTAGCCTAGTGGAAACTGAACTGCTTTGGCTATGCCCATGCAAGTAAACCCAGCTATGACAGGAAATGGAAATGCATGGTAAGGATAATTTAAGTTATATGGATTTGCACAAAACCAATTATAGTCAAATTCCCATTGTGGGGCAGGGGAAAGAAAGATAGTAAGTTATTTACAGCACAATTTAGCAAGGAGCATGAGGATGTGTAAAAGAGTGGTTCACCAGAGGCAAGGAAACAAATCACTTCCTTTCAGTAACATACATGTTTGTTTACCTTGTGGAACCAGTTTGTACAAAGTGCTGGAATGCCACAAACAAAATGTGTAAATCTCAGTAGAATGAATTAAGTGATGGCATAAATATCTTTTAAAGGTTAGCTTTCTTGTCACTTGCAAACAAAAGTCAGCCTATTTATCTGTGTAGTAGGTCTTTAGTTTGTCAGCATCTTGATTGCTGTAGTCAGAATATAATTGCTACTCTGTGTACTTTGCAATTAGCTGCTGTGTTCATTTGGGTATTTTAGGAAAGCAAG
Organism: Bolborhynchus lineola; assembly: GCA_025448015.1. Lineage (NCBI taxonomy): Eukaryota > Metazoa > Chordata > Aves > Psittaciformes > Psittacidae > Bolborhynchus > Bolborhynchus lineola. The sequence continues at coordinate 3,286 of JAOEHX010012692.1, forward strand.
CTGATATGAAAACCAATGTGATAACCCTATTATGGACATTTTTATACCAGTTTATTTCCCCACCAGTTTGACAGAGTGCATTGTTAATGTAAACAAAGTTCCAGAACTGCATACAAAACCCAGTCTGTCAGGCTCAAATCTAAAATAATCATTTAGAACTCCCACTCTGCTGAACCAAGACTTCATAAATTACCCCATAAAGATGGTAGTTGCTCATTTCCTAGCTAAAGATAGGTAATGGACTCATACATGTGCAAGCAATGAGAAAAGTTTCTTTTCTTTGTGGATAAAACAGGAAATTTGTTTTGACTGTATTCAGAGAAAACTATTACCAGGATCTACCCACTTTTCAATCATGAAAATGCTAATTCCTACTTTATTCCAGATATATAGTGGGATACTTTCACCCCCTTTGGATTGATTTTTCAGCTAAGCCTATCTTTCCCTTTGTTACTGCCAACAAGAGCAATACACAAGTTAAGAATTTAGGATTTGTATTGGTTTGTTTTTAAATGACAGTTGGAATTCATGCCATATGTGCAAGAGAAAGCAGAGTATTTAAGGCATGATGTATTTTCTCTGAATAACATTTTTTTTTTTCCCACAGGTGATTCAGATGCCATGTTCTGTCATTTAATAATTATACGGATGTACAAAGGAGACCCTCAGGTGGTGTATGCCCCCACATATGTGTGCCCAGAAGTGTATCAGAACATGTAGTTGCAGAAAAGAGGGAAGAGTGCTAGACCTTTCTTGAAATGGTTAAACTGTTTTGTGTATAAATCACTTTGGAACAGGAGGTCTGAGTGTAGAATTCAGCTCCCAGTATAATGCACACACATTCACATCCTTCAGATGCCTTTGCTTAGGCTGCATTGTTTAATGTAATCCAATCACTTTGTCAGAACAACCATTGCCGGTTATTTGTTGTAACAGCTTCCATTTGAAAGTTCTTGGCAGTGGTTAAGTTGGTAGTCTTCATAGTTTTGATAAATCTTTATGTTGATAAATAACTCATATCTGTATGCTTGAATTTGAATTATGAAGCGACCTGAAATGCAGGTCTCCTTCAAAAGGGTAATTTCCAAAGTATATACAACAGTCTAGAGCAGTTTTTATATTGCCTTTGCAATACTTATTTAATCTTCTGGGAAGACTTGGAGCCTTAGAGATATAATGGCGTATCCAATATTTTTAGTTTGATCCAGCAGTTCCTTCATGCACATGTATTCCATGCATGCTAATTTCATAAATAGGAGTTATAATAAAAATATATTTAGTAGAACTTGAGCAACATTTGTCTGCTAAAAGCACTGTGTTCATAGAAATGCCCTTTTCTACCTAAAAACATGCACATGAGATACGTTTAATGCCTTACTTGAACATGTAAAATTTCTTTCTTTACATGCATCTTCATGTAACAGTTTTCTACTGCATATTCTTGAGCACAAGATTCCTGAACTTCTGCCTAATAAGTCTTCATAATTTTGATTTTTAATAAGCTCTTGTCCTACAGGTATCTCTTCCCAGTTGTTCTGCAAGTCAGGGTTAACCTAATTGTTAATTTTACCTGATCTAGGCAAATCCATATGCAATCCAGAATTTAGCACCTGATATTTCCAGGTTTTAGAATTTTCTGTATGCCCAGAGTGAACGAAGAAATGTGCAAGTCCAAAAACAAACCCTCCATGGAATTTTTATCTTAATTTCTGAGTACTTCCATACTCTGGTAAAAAAAAAATTATTCTTCAAACAAAAATATCATCAGTGTTCTTACTGTTATTCATCCCAAACTCAGTGGTAAATAGCCATGGTTTTGCATACTTTCCAGGAAAAGTATAAAAGGCCTGCTGTTCTCTGAAGTGTCAACTTCCTTGGATTAGACTGTTGCAGTACAAGTAATGAACAGATGTGCTATTCATGGATGTTGTCTATAAGAACTAACTGAGGGTACGCTGTATTTCATTCTTTAAGTAGTGCCAGTAATATTCAAAAGAAGAGTACTTGAGCCAGATTATTTGACAGGGGTCTCTTACTGAGCCTGGTTAGTAAAATACAAGTAACATATGAACTCTCTAAAGCGATACAATTAGTGGGAGAGAAAACCTAGTTGTGGAGGTAAGAATTCAGCACAGCCTTTTTGCTGCGCAGCACTCCTGATTCCAGCAGGAATGTTAGTGCTGGACTGAGGCCAGACTCTGCCAGTGAGAACTGCAGCAACTGGGGATAGCATAAATTAATCTTGGGCCTAGTGACCAAAATTCATTTTTTTTAATCTCCTGTTTCTTTTGCATGAAAATGTGTAAAATAGTTGTGTATGTTTTCTGGCACTGTATATGTAGTTCAGGAATAATGATGCATATTTCTTCTCTACATCACTGCACCCAGAACAAATCTGTTTGATAGTGTGCCTTACTTTACTATGCTGTAATATTCTTAATACAGTACTATCAAAGATAATGACATGTATGTATTCTCTCTTTGTTCTAGCAATAATAGTATCCCTTATGAATATGAAAGAGCAGAGGGAATGCAATATCTTTTAAATAAAAATTGCTCATTGAATACTATAAAAATATAAAGCTGAATGAAATGCTGCAGTATTCATCTGTAAATACTTAAAGCTTGTTTTTTGCTTTTAAATCAGTTAAAAATTGGATCAAATAAGACCTCTGAGTTAGATTGAATTGCATGTAGTTACATGATCCCTATCACATTAGAATGGATTTTAAAAGATTCAAAAAAGCTATCCTGATGGTCTCCTTATTGCTGTTATGTGTATAATAGGTGTGTATCCCCTTATCCACCACAGTTTGTCTTTGCTCAAGATTATTCTTTTGCTACTACAAAAGAAAAGAATAATAATGACCAAAACAGCATACCAAAGTGATTGGTTTGTTTCAATTTGTCTTCATACTCAAGTATCCACTGAATTTTTCAGTTTCATAGCCACGAGACAATGACAAGAAAATGCATCTGAATTTTTGGAAGAAAGGTAAAAGCAAGGTAAGCATTTTTTTTTTCTTTTGGCCCCAAGGCCTTGAAACATCTCAAAAAGAAATAGCTAACTGGTTTAGGCAGTAGAGACAGAAAGGTAGCGATAATCTGGATTATGCCACCAGGGATTTGAAGGGGAACGGCCTCTGAGCTCTCTCAGTTTATACGGACTGTGGAGAAGGAGTGGACCTGGGCAATGGAAAAAATGCCCAGCCTACTTGCTGCACACATTGAATTTGCCTCCAGTTGCAAACACCTTGAGGCTCTTGATTTCTCCTTGCTGTGATCTTATCAATAGGGCTCTAAAGTGCCCAGACCCTGCTTTTATTTCCCCATGTTATGTAGGAGTGCCTACCCTTACTTTTTCAGATGGCAGGATTGCAGTTGTGATATTGAAAACAGCCAAGCTGCATTTTCATGGTGCTTGCTTACAGATAGTGGAGTTAGTCCCAGTCTGGATTTTCTAGGCACAGAAGGAACAGCCAGGTTACACACTGCTTGTGTTAAAGTACAAACAGGCTTGTGTTAGTGCCTGTTACACGCAGGCAGAAGGAGCAAAGAGGTGACATCTCTGGAAGAGGTGTTAAAGCTCCACAGAATACACAGTGGTACTCTGTTCATTAACTAGGTCCTAAATTCAGTTTACGTACAGAATTAAGAGTGAAAGTTAATTTTTCTTCATTTGCAAGACCACTGCAGCTGGCAGGGCAGTGAGCAGGAGCAGAAGGAATTGCTTTTGCGCTTGCTTGTACTGTTGGCGGGTCAGGGTCGAGCAAAGCAACAGCGTGGAGGTGGGAGCGGCTTTCTCCTTGTTCTGGGAAACTTGACGTGCGCTTAGTTTTGAAATTCCCAGAGCCGCTTCAACGATGTAGTCAGTCGTTCCAACACCGGAGGATGGATCCCAAAAGGACCAGCTCCGGCGGCGAGACGGGGCAGAGGCCGAGCAGCGGGACAGCGGCGCACTGCGGGGCGGCTGCCACCAGGGGGTGGTGCCGAGCCAGCAGAGGCGCGGGAGAGCGGCCCCGGCGCCGACTCCTCTCTCCATCTTCCTTTCCCTCCTTCCCTCTTCCCCTTTCCTTCCCTCCTTCCCTTCCCCATTCCCACCCTCCGTCCGCCCCTCCGGGCGGCGGCTCGGAGGAGCAACAGGGCTGTGCCCAGGAGCGCCCCTGCGGCTCGGCTGCGGTTGGCAGCTGCAGCTTTAAAAACCAGCGATAGCCGCCGTGAAGTAGAGAGCTGCTTTCTCCTCTTGGTGGGGCTTTGGATTTGGGTTTTGGGTTAGTTTTTTCCTTTTGCTTTTCTTGCTTATGGGTTTTGTTGTTTGGGGTTTGTCAGCATTACCAAAATCCGGCACAACAAGTGGATGCTGCGGGCGGTGCTGACTGAGCCGCTGCTGTCTGGACGTGTCTGAGGAAGAAACTGCACGGAGACACCCGTCCTCCCGTCCTCCCGTCAGTGGAAGCTGGCATGGTACACGGATTACTGAACACTGATTTACAAACCTACCGCAAAAGCTGTGCTTGGAAAGACCAGTGACCGCGCTCATCCATTCATTCTGTCACACACACAAACACAAACACACCGCCTTCGTTATTTTTTTTTTCCTTTTGGAACGAGACTCCTGCTTGTTGCCTTGTTGCAAATGCCTGGACGAGCAGCAGTGCCTGGGGTTGTGCAGAGTGCCCCCAGCTTAAGCTGCCTCACTGGCTCACTCCTGGCACTCCTGTTACACCCGGAAAGAAGGGAGAGAAAGAGCTCGTCAACCTGTGGTGCTGACTGACCGTATGCACCTGCAAATGTAGATCAGTTGGCATAGCCCCCTCCTCAGGACTGCTGTCACCAGATCCTTACACTAGCAACAACAGCAGTGCTATTTCTCTGCCTAGGAACAGTAAGTATAATAGCCTTTTTAAGGTTTTTCTCTGCATGTCACGTAGGTACAATTTTAAAAATAGCATCATTTAATTGTTCATATTCACCTTCTATCATGTATTAAGAGATGTAGCTATAAACGAGGCTTGTGTTTCAAAGGGAGGTGTATGTGTATATTTTTGTGTGCTTGCATGTAGATGTTGCTTCAGTGCACCTGCAGTTGTGTTTTCTTGACATACCATGTCACAGCATTTTCACTTCATTGAGCATTATATGTGCCTGTTTCCAAATTAAATTCAGTGAGATGTTCATTATGATTGAAACACAATTCAATTACAGATTAAAATGGAAGCATCTTATGTGTTTCTACAAATAAAACAAAAGCTTTTTGTGTAGATACATTAATTCTTTAATATCTCCTGTAGATATATGTAGGTGTATCTATTACATATGAATTCAAAGATCTGAATGCACTGGGTATTGCAGTATTTTTGTTAGTGTTTGTGTGTGTTGGTGTTTCAGAAGCATGCATATGTTTGTGTATGGATACAAGTGCTTATATGGGTGGGGATTCTGTATCTCTGTCTATATATATGTGACATACCCACCCACGTCCTTACCCACAGAGTCGTTCAAAATCTCTGTGCATGTGATGTGGGTGTGTGTGTAATGTAGAAGTGTGAATAGTGTGGGTAGGGGAAGATTTGAATACTGTGGTAATAGATGACACAGTTTCATTTGATCAGTGTGACCTTTTAGGAAAACAATCCAATCTTTTCCCTTTTTGTTTTGTTTATTTTTGTGTGTTTGTGCATGTGCCTCAGGTTAAGTGCTTCTTCTGCATGACCATAACCAAAGGGTGACCCATCCACTCCCTTATGTCCTATGGGGACCTCAGAGCCAGTTTCTCAGTCTTCATCTCCTCCTCCTCCTCTTACCACTGCTGCTGATGCCCTGGGTACTGCTCCCAGGTTTGAGACATTGTTGACAGGCTGAAGAAAGGAATTACAAAGACCTCCTCACTGTGTAAATTAAGTGATGGCTGGAATTAACTTCAACTCCCCAAGTAATGATATAAAATAGCAAGATTGCTAGGCCAAAGCATTAACAGGAGCAAATTATGAGAAAAGAGACTATTTGCATTTGGTTGCAATGAATGAGCTGAGACCATCTGTGGAGAGCAGGTATCCTTTGATTTGCATAATTTTTTCCTCATGAATGCAGTCTTTGTAGCCTGCAAGGTAGTCATGATTCTGATCCAATCTGTGATTGCCACAGGAGATAAAGGAAAATAAAGGGTCCTGGTGGACAAAGAAAAACAAGGGCATCAGCTGTTTCCTGGTCCAATTTTGAGAGTTTCATCTATTCTTCTGAGCAAAACAGTGGTTTGTGTCAAACGTTCTGGGCATTAACATAGTGTAGATCTGTGGTTTTTCAAAGCATAGATTCAGTATTACAACTGTGTTGCCCTGCTCTGTGTCCAGGGGACTGGCCTCCAAATGCAAATAGCTTTGAACTTTCTAATGAAAGTTACGGCTACACTGTAAATAAACCAAACCCTTTTTGCATTAAGCAATTGAAAGCAAACAAAACCAGTTTACAAAACCAGTTTGCAAAACCAGTTGCAAAATGGAGGTTGCAATGGTGAGTGCAGACAGCTCTGGGTGCAACAGCCACATGCCCTATGGATATGCGGTCCAAGCTCGGGCCCGCGAGAGAGAGCGTTTGGCACAGTCAAGAGCCGCAGCGGCTGCAGCTGTAGCAGCAGCAACAGCAGCAGTAGAAGGTGGGGCAACAGGCGGAGGTGGACCGTATCACCACTACCATCAGGAGCAGAGTCGAGGTGCATCCTCCTCTCATGGTGGGAACGCATCACGCAGCAGCATGCCTCACCGCCAGAGTGGTAAGAGGCAGAAGAAAGGGAAAAAGAGGAGCCACCACTTGGGAAGTAGGGAGTGTGGGGCCTCCTTCCCCTGTTCTGAGCTGCTGCCTCTCAGTGGTTCTGAAGAGAGAATACTGAAGGACTTGAGTGAGGAGGAAGAGGAGGATGAAGATGAGGATGAAGACGATGAGGAAGAAGGAAAGCTCTACTACAGTGATGACTATGGGGAGGACGAGTTTTCATACTCAGACCAGCCACCTGATGATGGTGGAGGCCCTGGGGGTTACAGCTCTGTCCGCTACAGTGAGTACGAATGTTGTGAGCGTGTGGTAATCAACGTGTCAGGACTGCGGTTCGAGACCCAACTGAAGACATTAGCTCAGTTCCCGGAGACACTGTTGGGTGATCCAGCAAAGCGAGGGAGATACTTTGACCCTCTCAGGAATGAATACTTCTTTGATAGGAACAGGCCCAGCTTTGATGCTATCCTGTACTACTACCAGAGTGGCGGTCGGCTGAAGAGGCCAGTCAATGTACCCTTTGACATCTTCACTGAGGAGGTGAAATTCTACCAACTTGGGGAGGAGGCCATGCTCAAGTTCAGGGAGGATGAAGGGTTTGTCAAAGAGGAAGAGGTCAAAGCTTTGCCGGAGAATGAGTTTAAGAGGCAGGTTTGGCTGCTGTTTGAGTACCCGGAGAGCTCCAGTCCAGCCAGAGGCATTGCCATTGTCTCTGTCTTGGTCATCTTGATCTCCATCGTCATCTTTTGTCTGGAGACTTTGCCAGAGTTCAGAGATGACAAAGAATTCTTCATGTCGCTGAGTGTAGGGAAAGGGCATTCCAATGAGTCTCTTCACCTGAATGCTGGAGAACATACCATCTTCAATGACCCTTTTTTCATTGTAGAGACAGTATGCATCATTTGGTTCTCCTTTGAGTTTACAGTGCGCTGCTTTGCATGTCCAAGCAAAGCACACTTCTTCAAGAACATCATGAACATCATAGACATTGTTTCCATCTTGCCTTACTTCATTACTCTAGGCACTGACTTGGCACAGGAACAGGGCAGTAATGGTCAACAGACCATGTCTTTTGCCATCCTGAGAATCATCCGTCTGGTCAGGGTGTTTCGCATCTTCAAGCTCTCCAGGCACTCCAAGGGTTTGCAGATCCTGGGTCATACACTCAGGGCCAGCATGAGGGAACTTGGCCTCCTCATCTTTTTTCTTTTTATTGGAGTCATTTTGTTTTCCAGTGCCGTTTACTTCGCAGAAGCTGATGAGCCTGCCACCCATTTTCAAAGCATCCCAGATGCCTTTTGGTGGGCTGTAGTGACCATGACTACAGTTGGTTATGGGGACATGAAACCCATAACTGTGGGTGGGAAAATAGTTGGGTCCCTGTGTGCCATCGCGGGAGTGTTAACCATTGCTTTACCAGTGCCAGTGATTGTCTCCAATTTTAACTATTTCTACCACAGAGAGACTGAGAATGAAGAACAAACGCAGCTGATGCAAAATGCAGTCAGTTGCCCTTACCTCCCAACAAATTTACTGAAGAAATTTAGAAGCTCATCATCTTCATCCACAGAGGATAAATCAGAGTATTTGGAGATGGAAGAAGGTGTTAAAGAATCTCTTTGTGTAAAGGAGAAAAAAAGTCAGGACACGGGGAATAGCAGTGAGTCAGAGAAGAAAAACTGTGTAAATTCAAATTCTGTGGAAACTGATGTATAATTTTGAACATTTCCAAATATATTTATGCATTAAAGAGTGCAGTGCAAATAATGAAATATGCAAACAAGAGTCCACAGCATACAGTAGTATGCTGTTTAATGGTTAAATACAAATAGAAAGCATTGCTAAAGTTATATTACATATCAAGTAAGTGGCATACCTTGAGGAAGGAATTGTTCATCTGATACAATTTCAGACTATATTTTTTATTAGAATGCAAGTGTTTTGCACATGAGGCTGAAAAATTTATTCAAACCAAGTCAGTTTTAAAGTGGGTGCATGAACTGTCGATATCACTAATAACAGCTCTGTGGTAAAAGTTGGCATTCAGAGGTATTTACTATGTAAGAAGCAATGAAGTTTGGTAGTCATTTATCTATTTATCAGTGCTTTAATAGCAGCTACCATAAATCATTGGATACCATAGTCATTGTTTTTCAAATGGTAAATTTATTGTAAAAAGATATTCTTCAGAAAAGAGATCTAAATTTTTTGTCTTGAAATCTATAATGCTTGTGTTTGTAACTGGAAATTTACTTTGAAAAGGCTGCTGACCCTCCAGAAATTGTTTATTTTTATAACTCTCTTTGGAGGCATTGCAGCATTTGTTGTCTAATAATGAAAGAAATGAAGCAGGAGAATCATTTAACCTGGTCTGACTGCAAAGGCAAAATGACTGGAATGCTTTTTTGCACTACTTTATATGCTGGAGATATACTGAAAGAGACTTCATACTGTGAATGTTTACTAATGTAATAGTTCAATGACAATCATTGGAAGAGTGAATTCTGCATCATATTTTATTGTTTCTTTTTTCTTTGTGATGCTCATGGCAAAACAGCTAACATTACATTAATTCCATACTCTTTTTAATTATGAGTATCTGTGATCTCGAAAAGGATTGTGAAGTAAAATTTTATAATCAAAATTACTTGAAATCAGTGTTTTCTACGGATGCCCTCAAGAAATACCAACCTAATTTGTATCTCTTTCCTGGTTAATTTAACATTCAGAGTCTATGATTAGTACACGTGCTTTGTCAGTATTGCAGAAATTCGGCATATGGGAGGAGAAGGTAGAAGTAATAAGATATGCAGTTGTTACAGTACTGACAATTGAGAATTGCTAACTTTTAACATGCTATTATTGGTGCTGCATTTTCCCTTAATTACAGCTTTCACCCATGTGTATTTGAAGCAACATTTAAGATCCAAAACAGGCATTCTGGGATTCAAAATGTTGGGTCCCATGCAGTCCTTGACAAAACATTCCATGATTTCTTTTCACTGACTCTTAGGCCAGCTGTATTTTACTGTGCATCAAAAACTTCCATTGCCCTTCCTGTGAGATTAAGGTAGGTAAAGATTATCTGGCATGTAGTACATTCCAGACTCCAGAATTAAATAGGTAAGATATTACTGCACATAACATGAATAATAGATTCAGAACTGGCATTTTTTTCAGACTTGGAATTACCTAGGGAAGGTGCAATTAAACTGGAACTGTTTTTGAAGAGGCATTGTGGAACATTCCAGATTATAAAATTTAAACCAGATTGGCATATGCACTTTAGAGACTGGTGCAGGCCATTCCAAGAGCAAAAGGGGCTTAACTACTGCATTACAGTTGTTTTGCAATATTCACTTAAAGCTGAGTAGAGGTTTTTTTCTGGGAGGACAGCTAGTGACTGACTGGCATATAGTTCTGGAGAGGAAAGGTGACAAGAAAAGCAAATTGGTCATTCACAACAAGATACATATTTTGTCAGATAAGTGTTATTTGCTGTGTGCAGCATCCAGTGGTACCAAGCAGAGCCATAGACACAGGTGTTTCTTTAATGGTTGATTTTTGCCTTCATGGATTTTCTGTGAATTGCCTCTGAAAAGTTTCTCTGCTTGTCTTCTTTTGCAGTGCAGAAGAACTAATAAAAAACAAGACATACACAAAAGACTGCGTTGTGCTGAGCCCTGGTTCAAAACTTGTGTTTAAATATCTGAGTCCTAAAGTCATAGAGCAGGCTTCACTATATTTTTGATGTGAAGCCTTAATCAAAGCTCCTTTTGAGTGTAGTGATGTTAATCCCAACTATGTTTTGAATGAAACAACTCAGTAACTTTATACATAGGAATTTGCAAAAATTGGATGCTGCATTTTGTTGTCACTCCCCTGAGTAAAATGTACAAAATACATTTTTTCTATAGGGGCAACAGTAGAAGTGAGGAGAAGCATTCTTTAAAATCCAGTAAAATCTGTAACAGAAGGTGTCTCTTTAATAGCTAGTAGTTAATGATGTAGAGAGCATAAGGGTTCTCTTGTCAGGTAGCTTGCTAGTAGTTCTGTATAATTACCGAAGACCGTATAATACCAATCACCATGGGAAGAATGTAGGAGTGAAAGAAATAGTAACTAGGTAAACAGAGAAAATAAGTAGTACGTGTTTGCAGTATTGACTGATTGAAAGGGGAGGTGGTTCATAAGAGGTGGAATTTGAGCTCTCTAATAGAAATAAAGATGAAAATTCTTTGAATAACTCTTATAATATGTTCACAGTATGGAAATGGAGCTCAGCATGAGGTAACTGCTTAAGTAGCTACCCAGCTTCTCCACTAAGTCATCCAGCTCTTCTGCTACCAGTACACAACCTTCTAATTTAAAACAAGTGTGGCAATATCTGCATTATGCTGTGATCATAGCAGTACCTTATTCTCTGTAGGAAAAGGTCTTGCAGCTGGACCCCATAGCAGTTGCAGAGCAACATTCTGGGTATGTCAGCACTATATACTGCAGTACTGTGGAGACAGCAGTGGACCCTGCTCTGCCACCTGCAGTGAACAAACCCATGTACTTTGACATTATAAATAAGAACTAATCTAGCTTAATGTTAGATTGTGCTATCAGTTTGGCAGACCGTTCTGAATCACAGGCAGTATTGTGCATTCCAGAATAGAAGCAAATACCTTTACTTGCGCCGGCTTATAATTTGATTATTCAACTACCCATCTGTCCAGTCAGTTATAACACAGCTTGAAAATACCAAAGTCCTGCCCCTAACTTCCTAAAGCCAGAAGATCCCAAGTGCTTAGCCAGGAACAGAAATTTCCATTAAGTATTGCTTTGGTTGAATCTGTGTGCCAGAGAAACACTGTTATTTGAGCTGTTGGCTCTAAATTACTAGTTTTGATTCTGTTAGAGCTTTCCTGATGTTACGGGGTACTAATAACTCTCAGAAAAAGAATTTGGTTGTTATCTGGGCCTTTCACATTTTAAATTGTATGGGGGAAATGCATTCCTGATGTAACTGTTGTGAGTGCAGTTACACTAGGGATCATTTTAGTTCTACTAATGTAGTTCAAATGATTTCACTTTGACATACATTTCAGCTAAAAATAATGCAAAATGAGATACTTTGATGTTTCAAGTTCACTTGCAGTGTTGAGAAAAATTGGAAAGAGTTTGATTAGAATTCATGGAATCACAGCAGCAGCAAATCATATTTCAAATACAGGCTGTCACTTACCTGTGTGCTGGAATTTATTTAAAGATATTCGTAAGTCTTTTAGTAGCAATCTTAAGTGCCAAGGCCAGACTCATAAGAAGAAAGTTTTGCCAGCTGAAGTGTTGTATTTAATGCCTGAATTCAGAGATCCATATTTTTTTTTTTCTGTATTATAGACATGAGTTTTCTGATGCTACATTAATTCCTTGAAAAATTCAGCCTGAGTTCTGAAACCTACATCAGAATAAGTGTTGCATCACCCTGTTAGGGAGTTCTTGGTGAAGTTTTCTGGTGCTCAGTTAAGCTTTTTCAGACTGATTCCCTAAGAGGCCAATTCCATTTGATGGAGAGTGTAATTTATTTGGTTTTATTTGAAGAAAAATTCTTCTGCTTACACAGTTTTGTTGTGTAGAGCCCATTTCTGTGATGTCCATTTAATGCAGAATAAATCTGGGAGATCAAGGCACTGAAAAAGCACACTGCTATCATGGTTATGTCTAATTCACAATGACAGTATTCTTCATGTTTAGAGTTACTAATAAGCATTATGGACTTTTGGGCATGAAAAATGGGGTCTGAGTGTGTTTTCAGTCAGTAAAACTTTTGAAATAGCTTTGGGATGTGAAAGTGATTTTGCATGATATTCATGTGTGCAAAGGGTTTGTTATCAGGCCATAACCTTGAATAAAGGATCATTGCCTCATGGCTCCAAACATGGGAAATTCCCATCAAGTAAGCTTTCAGGTGCTGATAGCTTTCACATCATTTCATTTGACTTGGGATGTGAAAATTCAGTGCTGAGCTACCCAGAAATATGAAATACTTTGTATTTGGATAAATGCAGGATAAATGCACTATGGAAAAACAGCAAAATATCAGAAAGTCAATTCCATGTGTAGCAGGTTCATGGAAAATCTTTCCTGCACAGCACTGAAAAATCAAATATGTCTTTCTGGCGATCCCAGACTCATAAAACTAATTCTGAGTATAAATTCATTCCTAGTGTAAGATTTGCACTCTATTAATAGCCCTAAAATTAAATACGAACCATCTATGGTGCTTTAGGCTGTCACTAGCTTCCTCTAACTATTTCTCTCTGGTTCCTTTTTATTTCTTGCTGTCATTGTGTTTGGTTACAAATACAGGCCTACTTTTTTTTTTTTTTTTTATTTTTTTTTTTTTTGGCACGAGAGAGTAAGAAATAAAAGCACTGTATAAAAAAATTCCCCAAACTATAATACCCAGCATATAGGCTACATATCTTTCTTAACATTAAATTTACCTAAATGACAGTCTGTCACATCTGTAGATGTGGGACAAGGTTCTTCTGCTTTTGCAGTGAATAAGGCCTAGTTTATAGATTTACCATATTTGTGCTCCTCTGTTTGTAACAAACACTTGTAGAAAAATTGGCAATTTAGAAAAAAAAAAAAAATGAAATTAACATATCTTCACATCCACGGAGATCATCTAATAGGGAAAATAACAACAAGTTAATTCCTGGTTAAAGTACATCAGTGTTTTGTACCTGGTGACCAGGTACAAACAAGAATCTTTACATATTGCTACCATGCCTTCTGTGTTTTCAGAACTCTGGTAATGCTGATTCTGAAGGAAGACTCATGAAAGCATTAGGTACCGAGATGGTTAAATCAATTTTTATTTTTAATCCTTTTTTGCAATAATGTACCTTGAGACCTTTTTCTGCAACAGGTCCCTTGGAAAATAAATGCATAAGTGTATAAGTAGGAAAGAAGAAATATCTTAAATTACATGTCAAAATCTGATAAAATATTTTAATTGATAGGAAGTAGGTAAGTAGAAGTTTTATTTTCTTCCTTCACTTGTGTATTTGTGGTATTGCCATTGAAAACACATGGGGGGCAGGTGGGTTGAACAGATCGGCAGCTGCAAGGGAGGTTCATGAGTTGCATCTATTCTAGGTACTCCATGATCTTGGGAGCAGGAGCAGAAGCAGGAGCAGCAGCAGCTGCATCTTGGCTCAGCTACTGCTACCACATCATGCAACAGGGAAGATACTGTGCTGGGCAGTACTGAGTGGGGTGGGAGAGGGTATTGTGAAGGCTTTAGCCTGACTGGTAAATATGTGCTCCTACCACAACTATCCTATGGGAGTGAAAAACAGCTTTTATATTACTTGCTGTGAAATGCCGTGGAACCCTTTCAGACAGGGAGGTCTCAGAGGCCCCAGTTTGTTAGTTCCTAAGCTACAGAGAGACTCAAGTCCACATTCACACACTGTACTTTTAGGCACCCAACACTTCCATTCATTTTGTTAGGAGCGGGGCTGCAAAATGCTTCCTAAATCTGGGACCAAGTGATTTGTTTAGGGTCAAAACGAAGGTTGTGCTGAGGCAGGTTTTCCAAGTGTTACACTGATTCCCTAAGCAGTGTAGGAAGTGATAGCACATATTCAAGATAGTTTTAGGTCTTTCTTAATTTTTCATCTCGTGTTCACATGTTCCTGGGGCATTTCTGTTGAGAGCAAGCAAGAGGGTGGATAATTTCAGCGAAGTATGCCAAAGGCCTCTTTAGCTTTATATAGAAACTTTTATGTTCTTAGTTGTTAGAATAAGCTAAGTCAGTTTTGTTTTAATATTTTTATTTAGTCCAGGCTATTTCAGGGGGAGAACATATACCTACTGAAATCATCATTTGGAACAGGAACAGTAGCTTTCAATACAGAAAATCAAATGAGACACATTGAGTTTTTTATTAGTACCTTAATACTTTAAATTTCTTTTCAGGATGCTGGCTTTGAGGCCAACACTCTAGCACCGAAGTCATCTAAACTCCCTTGTGTCAGCACTAAACAGTGCTTTACCTAGTATTGCAGCATATGACAACCAAGACAGCAACTGCTTGTCCTTATTTGTATTTATATTGATGTGATTATACTACAGATCTATGCTGTAGGGGAGGGATACTCCAGAGTGTTCCAGTGCATGTTCGTCTTCATTGCTAGGTGAGCAATATCTCATGATATGCCCTGGAAAGAGATCAGACACATGCACAGAGTGATGGCATTCCCTTTTCTCTTCTGCCTTGTACAATTGCAGGACAAGGCCTGCTTGATGCACTGTCATATATGCTTGCCCTGACCTGTAGATTCAACCATGTTTCTCGCTTTTGTTCCATTTAGATGAATGAAGGTTTGTTTTCAGTCAGAGCACATGATATCTGTCCTTGATGCGGTTCACCCACTATATAAATGAACTTCAATTTCTGCTATTGTTGTCTCCCTATTGATACAGCTTTGTAATGAATTTAGGGCGTCATTCAGTGGCAATTTCTTCTTGCACAGTGGAGCCTGAATAGCACAGTGAATCCGAATACAGAAACCTGCAAAAGACTGTTGATATGAAGTAAATGTACCTTGTGTTTTCCTGTCCAGATGCAATAAGGTATATCTGATTTACAATTCCATAGACTGGCAAATGAATTCTGTTTCATTAATAGACTTGTACTTTCAAAATGCCCTCAATTTGTCCTGAATTCATCAGAAATTTAAGACATTAAATATTTTTTAGTGCTCAAGTATAAAGGAAGATGATCCCTCTTTGCATGCAAAATGGCAAGCCATTATTGTAAAGAAGAAATCTTGCATATTTTTCAGGTTAAGAAGGCTAAGGAATACTAGCTTCTGTTAAAGTCTGTCTTAAACATTAGCTGCAGATACTCATACTGAGAAAAACATGGTTTCATCACAGGAAGGGGGTAGAAAAGACTTCTGATTGCATGTTTAAAGGGCATTATAATATTTTACTGTTTGCCAAATAGCAAGCTCAGATAAACAGTATTCTAGCAAGAATCTATCGTATTGGAAGGAGTACAGTTCAGGTATTGTATAGTGATTTATACTTCGGGATTTAGTTCTGTATGCTTATTATTTATAAGCACTGTTATTCAAGCCTTATGGATCACAAAATTAAAAACAAAAATGTTATACGGATTTCAGTAAAAGAGAGGAACAGCAAGATTTAATGCTTTTGAGTATCTTCTACAAAAAATTGTTGGTTTGGTGCCATTTAATTCATGAACATCTGCTCTAATAAGTGATGTGATGATTCAGTAGGTTAGAAAGCAAAAAATATTTTCACTGGCTAGTAAAATATTTTTTGTTACTTATAGCTTAAGGAAGGATTAGTATTTTCCCTAGCTTTGAAATATGTAGAAAATGCAAAATGACACGAGTTGCTAGAAGTGTTACTACTTTGTTGCTTCTTGACCTGTTTTACAAACAAATATATCCAGACTTGATTAGTGATACTGCACAAGTAAACTCTAAAGTGCAGCAGAGTGACTGTAAAGAGATTTACTTTTGAATTGATGCAGAAAAGGTATTTTAAATTGTCTCATTTTGGGGCACTCAGAAATTAAGACTTTCTGACCAGCAGCTGGTTTTGAACATTTCTGCCCTGATGGCTTGACTGATTTTGTTTCTTTGGGAGAAAAGACCAAGTTATTTTTTAGCCTTTCTGATTTTTGTGGCTTTCCATAGCCTTGAACTATATCTAATAGAAGTGATCAGGAAATCCACAATGTTTTCAAGCACAGTCTTGGTTGTACTGGCACATGAAACAATAGGTGTGATTTATAAGGTTTGATTAATAGGCACCTTGGATTGCAGTATTGTCTAAAGAAATCCTCCTAATAGTCTTGACCTCAGTTCTGTGCCCGAAAAGCTTCTCTTGACATCAGACCAACACCAGAAACCACATGTAACATGAATGGCAATTTGAGATGGTAAAATCTCAGGAGTGCTGGGCAACAGTGAGGGCTGGACCTCACCAGCCAGGACTAGCCCCACCAGCAAGGGCATCCTAGGGCAGCCATCCTAGGGCAGCCATAGCTCTGTCCTGCAGCGCAGCTCAGGCAGAGCCTGCAGGCACAGGCCTCCAGAGTGAGGGAGGGGGCACCAAGCAAGGCTAGTGAGGGTCACTAAGGCCCATTAGAACACTCTGGGCCCTGACAAAACCCTTGCATTTGCTGGTAACCATATTAATTAAGTCTTGAGATGTATCTGTGGCTCAAGGTTAGTATTGCTCCAGACAAAATGAGAAATGTAAATTTTTTCAGAGCCTAAAACACTGAGCAGTTGTTGAGTTTTTTGCTACTCTTGATTTTTGGCTCCTAAGCATCCCTGGGTCTTATTTTTCAGCATTATATTTCTAGCTTTGCTGCTGCCAATATGTTTATCATTATTTCTCGTAAACAGTGTTGCTGCTTGCTTTTTATAGACAGCTTACTTGTGCGACAGGCCAGAATGTCTTCAAAGGCAAATCTGTTTTTCAGCTACTGAATGGATGGGCCCCAAAGATGCTGTCATTTTTTTACTGGGAAGCTGGAAAATAATGATGTTCTGATTTGGGCTGACATCTAGAAAGGTGTTAAAGAGCCATGTGTGGTACTTTTTAATCTTCCGACTGAGGCAGTTTTTTTCTGTGCTTTCAATAGCTAAAGTCACTGTTGGAACTGTAGCAGATGTTGATATTAGGTAAACATAGCCATAGAGAACATCTGTGTCATTTGTGTCTTGTATGTATTATAAGGTATCTTAGCTCTGGTACTATCATTTTATGTGATAATGGTTGGAATACTTGAGAAAGTGTCTGAAAATGAATAATTCTTACCCCAGAACTACTTTTTCTTTTTTAAAAGTAGCAGGGGGCAAAAAAATATGCTCTAGCCTGCTATGCAATTCATGAAAAAATACTGGGGTGATTTGCTTTACATTGTTTGCCAAGGGTGGGAGGTGACCTGTGTGGCTTGTACATATGTTCTGAATGTAGAATATAACTGGTTGTTAAAAAGGAGATTGGACCTGGAATATTATAGTTTTAAGGAGATACAGAGTGGTTTTGCCAGTGCACACAGATGGAAAACTGCACATATGTGAGAAGCAGAGTTTTCTGACAGTAGAGCTTTCATGGGTCCAGCCATGCATGTAGACTCAAAAGTTCTGGAGAATTCCAGAATTCATTAGATCAAACACCCAGGTTTAAGTTCTGAAGATCACAAAGCAAAACTACGCCTCCTTCCTAAGGCTTACAGGAAGATAAAAAATGATGAGCTGCTCTCGTCACCTCTCTAGCCCTCTGGCAGCCCCAGGAAGGAACAGTCATAACCTATGAAAATATGAAGCAGGAAAAGAGCATTCATTCCAAATGATGTGGATTAAAAGCCTTGAATAAATGCCTTCTTTAATCTTAATCTTCAGCCTTCTCTGAATTCCCAGTGTTTGGTACAGTGCTGTGAGCACTCTCCAGATGCTTTTTTTCTGCAATGAGCAGAAAACTGGTGTAAATGAGCCCAAGCTGATTCTGGAACTAGGTCCAGGATTAATGTGAATTCATTATTATATCACAGAATCTTAGAATCACGTACTGATTCAGGTAAGAAGGAAGGGATCCAGTAGAAGTCCCACTGTCAAATCTGCCTGGTGATGCCACTTGCAGCTTGCTGCTTCAGCAGAAGCAACTGTTCAGCTTGAACAGAAAAATGTGTTATTGCATCACTCCCAGTCTGTATGGTGTCTTCTCAAATGCTGTGCAGGAAGAAATGCTGAGGGCGGATTTCTTGAGCTGAAAGAGCTAATATCAGAGACTATATATTTTTTCACATTGAAAATGAGTTTCACACACTTGGGGAAAATGAATTTAAATCCCAAGATTAAAGAGAACTTGCTAGGAATTACTCTGCTTCTGCAGTAACCCATGGTGTTTCTGACTGTGGAGAAGCTTTGCTTTGTTCCTGCCGGAAGTTCAGACACCGCTTTCTTTTCCTGCTATATTTACAGATAGTAGTTCTGCCCAAAATCATGTAGGGTGGATCATATTTCTTTTTCACTAGATGTAATTACCCAAATAAGTACCTCGAAACATGTTCAGAATTATATTGTCCCCACTCCAGACAGACAAGCAGGATCTCCATGCTGAAAAGCAAAAAAAATCCCCCAAATTATTTGACTGTATAAATTATCTTGTAAATATATGTAATATAAATATTTATATATATATACACAATCTTATGCAGAAATAGGCATCCAGCAGGACATGACATTCTGCAGGATTAATATCCCCATTTATTAAGATGGGAAAATCAGCATTTTGCAGAAGCCAATCCTGAAAATCAAAACCAGAGATGTGCAGGAATCAAAGTTTTGGAGCTCGGTTTTGTCTCTGTTCATGCCACCGACTTTAATATTGGACTATATAAAAGTAACCTTTTTTTTTGGGAGGGGGAGAAGGTCAGTTATGCAGAAGATAGAAGTGGAATTATGAGTATGCTAACGTGACACAGCTCACACAGGACTTGGCACAGTGCTCAGGCCTTTGAGCCATGTCCAAACAAATATCCTCATGAGCTGGTGCAGCCTGGCCCAGAATACAAGGGAGGAATATTTGTGTGGATCACTATGACATTTATCTCTACTATTTCCTGTTCTAAGATAATACCAATCCCTTTGAATGCCAATGCATTGTGCTATGATTTTTTTTTCTACACCTGTTGATCAGCTATCAGAAATTAAGATATGTGGATCTGTGGAATGTTTCCTTCAGGTGATTTTTTTCTTTTTCTTAAAAGAATGGAATTAAAATGAAGGATGGCAGCTATGAGGAAGAGTGAGTCTTTAGGTTGTTTTATTTTCTTTGACTTTTCAAACCAAAACAGAAAGAGATTTTTGCTTGCTTCACATTTGGCTTGACTTTGGTATAAGCAAAGAACAGAGATCCCGTACAACACCCTTTAGATTAACTTCCATTTTGATTTGGATCCACTTTTTGTCTTCTTACTGTTGAGAATGTTGCAGACCATGACGTTTGGCACTCTAATTCTGATATAGTGACACTGAGAATAGAGGAGAAGGATTTATAACCTTACTACTGTTTGCTCTTAGGAATTATGTGTACAGTACAGCTTACAAGCTGCTTTATTAGAACTCTGCATGTATAAAATGCCTCTAAGCAATGAAAGCCTTAGGCTGTTTGGTCAGATCTTTGAATGATAAATTCATTTACTTAACAGCAAACACCTGCATTCATTTGATGTTACCTGAGTTTTGTATTTTCTGTAGACACAAGAAGCTGAAGGAAATCGAATTGTATGTATCTTGGAAAATTGTGTGTAATTATATACCTACTTATTTTCTGTTCCAGAGAGCTGGTAGAGTTAGTATTTTAGGATGACTGGATTTTATTGATGTGAAAAGGACACAACAGCCCTGTTCCAGTGGCAGTTTTTGTTTTATGAAAATATTTCTGTATTTTTCATATCAGATGTGATATTCTTTTCCCCACCAGTTGTCATGCAAACCATCCATAATTATGCAGGCACGTATTTAGTGTACTGGAGTGCAGGGAACCTCCTCAATGACTGATTAATATTGACAAATGCTCGCTGAATGCTGTACTTGTATAAATACAGCATTTACTTGCTTCAAACCACCTGCAGTTACTTCTGGTTCAAGATGTATATACTGAGTAATATTTTATATTTTCAGCCTATACAGAGAAGGTATTGTATTAAATGAAGCAAACACTGAGTTTTAATGCTGTAGTTAAATTTACCACGGTTTCTCATCTTACTTGCTAGTTCCTTCTGCTCTTGTTAAGTTCATGTGGAATTTCTCCATTTATTTTATAAATGCAGAGTTTGTTCCCTAGAAGTAGGTGATTTGATCATCACCCTTAGTTTTTAGAATTCAGTATTACTGCTTTGTATGCTATGGTTCATTGAAAACATTTTGTTAGGCCAGCCATCATCACTTTAAAATATTAGATGGTACTGTACATCAAATTATGAAAAAATAATTAGTGGGTCAGATAATATCCAAAAGGTTCCATTCCTAATCTCTCCCTTGTGTTATTATATAAGGAATAGTGTATATCATGTACTCACACTGTGGCTGTGGCACTCCTTGAAGGACAGCGCACCACTAGTACAACATGTTTGCAAGGTTTCTTCCTGAGCTGAGAGTCCTGTAGTCCTGCCAGGGCAACTCTGAAAGGAAACTATGAACAATGGCAGAGATCATGAACCTACCTGAGCATGTTGCTCCTGAATTCACTTGGTCCTTGTTGTTTTCTGCGGCAGAGACTCTGGACTTGCAGATGAGACAGTGTGGTGAAAACAGGCAATCTCCGCTTACACATGACATGGAAGAACAAAGGAGGTTTTTTTGTTTGTCACTTAACAACCAACTTTTCCAGAAATGTGAGAGCAATATGATTTGTTGTAGAAGTTCTTGAGTACTTAACTGCCTAGCATCTTCCTCAGTGGAAGAAAGAAGGAAAAGTCCTTTCCAACCCAAACTATTCTATGATTCTAATGACAGCCCAAATAAGTTGTCCTCCATTTTCCTTTAGCTAGAACTTTCTATTCCCAATCAAAAATGATTATTGGTTACAGCCACCCTAGTTTTCTGAGAGTTCCCTTCTTTTTTCAGTCTGTATCAGCCTGCATTTTTAACTGAATTGCCCTTGGGTAGTTAAGAGGTGATCTTTGGAGAGACATTTCTATATATTAGGATTTTTTCTTGCACAAAACCTTGAACAGGGACAGGTAATGTTCTGTTGTCATTAAAATGAACTAATGGGATATTGGTGTTCTTAAGTATATGTGACCTAATAAGAAAACTCAGTAACTAACCATAGAAGTGTAATTTTAGCAGAGAAGAAATTAAATGGGTATATTCAGTTTCTTTTACAGTAAAACAGTGTGAATATCATTGCTAATATTTTTCAGGTGTCTTTTACTTAACTGCATAGCAAAATGAGTAGTCAAAGAATAAAAATAGATCAAGAGCAATTGTAAAATTCTATCTAAAATGACAAGCTGAAATCTGATTTGGAAAATGATGGCAATATAAGAATAAATAAAGAGTCCCTCCCCAGCATCCCTATAGGCCTCCTTCAGATACTGGAAGGCTGCCATGAGGTCTCCACGCAGCCTTCTCTTCTCCAGGCTGAACAACTTTCTCAGCC
>JAOEHX010012694.1:0-14922 GCA_025448015.1 Bolborhynchus lineola
TAAACATTACTGAGCAGCAACTGAAAACATCGGTGTTATCAGCGCTGTTCCCAGGCTGAAAGTCAAAAGCACAGCACCAGACCAACTACTAAGAAAGAGAAAAATGACTGCTGCTGCTGAACACAGGACAACTCCTCACTAAGCTTATTTAAAGTCTTGCAACACTTGGAGGATAGTAATATTTTACTCAGATTTTGAATTTCTCAGGGATCTCAGTGTAACTGCAAAAAGTTGCAAAGACAAAACTCCATCCTTGACACATGTGACTTTTATTTCAAATATTCAACAAAACTGAGAAGTTATGCTAAATATATTCCAGTTTACAGGGGTAAAAGAAAGACCTCAAAGCTTTCCCTCAATTTTTTGAGTATGTCTTGGGTATTATAATCTTTCAGTTAGATAAGAAACATACATGACCATCCATCAGAAACCTGCATAAACCCATACACATGCTGAAATCACACAGTTTTAGCTCTTCCCACGAACACAGGTGGATCACCTGATTGTACAACACACAGATGTCCTGGCTCAAGCAGCTGAACATATTCTGCTTTTCTCCATGGGAACAGTGGCACAACAGACCATGCCAGGATGAATTCAGCTGGGATGAAGACCTGTTAGTGGATCCAGAGCCAGGGTTTCCAGGTTTGCAGCTCCTCTGCTACTGCCAAGGTATAAGCTTTGGGGAAATACAGGTAGAAGACATCAAGATGATGTTTTCATCAAGAGATATCACAAGTACTGCCGCATGTACACCATTTCATAGCATATTAAGTGACATTTTGTTAGGTAAGTGTAAGCAACAAGGTCTTATACATCTAGTCCATCTTCAGCATTCAATATTCAGATAAAACCTATAGGTGTGTGCGTATGTATACACACAAGTAAGTGAGTGCAGTTGCATCACCTAATATCTGATGCTGTCCTTGATGGGATTGAAAACGTCCTAGAAGACATGTAACAATGCATTATTACAATCATCTTTAACTTTTACCATTCCCTAATTATTATTGTCTCTGTATGGAATAGTGGCAGAACAGTTCAGCATTTCATTTCCGCTGCTGAAGGCGGAGAACATTGTGGGAGCTACCAGCCATGGGCAGCTCGGCACGCTCTGATCCACGAGGTGGAGCTCGCAGCTCTCCCATGGAGCACCCCAGTACTCTGGCAGCATCTTGCCTGCTCAGTGGGATGGAAATCCACAGCAATGCGAGTTAAAGGAGATGGAAACATCATCCTGCATTGCAGAACCCATGATACTCATTTTATTGCATGGACCTTGAGCCATGTCAGCATCATCAAGTCTTCATCAAAGCATCATCAAAATATCATCAAACTCTTCAGAACTGATCATCAGGCTTGTGTTTTACTTAAATTGCCCTTGGGGTGAAAATAAGTTGAAATGAGGCGACTGAGGACGCCCTTTTTCTCAACAAAATCAAAATCCTCCCACAAGGAATTCACAAAATGCCAGAACACACAAGTACTTTCTCCCCCCATTAGGACTGAAACTGCAAAGCAACAATAAGGGAAAGAAAAGATTCAAAAAAAACTACAATACAACACATGCTGTATATGCAGAAGTTGATATTGGGCCACGGAGTTTGTTACAATTATAGAAAATAGATTTGTACTCAAAAATCACTACCATTACCTAATGAAAACATGCTGGGTTGAGTATTGGGTTAAAAGTCACTTTTTGGAGTGTCTTTTCAGTAGATTTTCAGACTGATTTTGTGGCAGCAGAGTTAAATGTTTCCTAGCCCTTAACTGGAGTTCAGGGCTGAAGAGAAAATGGTCCTTCTGGGGATGGTGACTGCAGCTCACCTTCTGCCAAAGTAGATGTCGAGGGACCATACTATAAAGGAATTGATCTCAGTTTAGCACAATGAAGATTATTTCAGATTTCTACATTATTTCAGTGAACAATGTACAGGGCAACCTCCCAGGAAAATATAAGTGAATATGGGAGGTCCACTAGAAAGAGCACACAGACAGGGAGAGTTTATACATATGAAGAAGGATTTGTTACCATGGAAAATACTCCTGTGACCATAACCTGCTTACATGGCAGTTACTCCAGTGTAAATCCATGCATATTACTGTAAAGAGGTATTAAGAATGGATTTATTCTGTGCATAAATGAGTTGAGATGTTTCTGTAACATCCTGTGCTAAGCATTTGATACCAAAAACAAAGAAACAAAAAAAGGCAAAAGTATGCTGGTTCCATTCACACAAGCACATTTATTATATAAATATTTTATAAATTACAACATTTTAATTATAAATGTAAACATTTCTAGGAAAATAACATTTTACATTCTTATTAATGTTTACAACTAATATAAGGCACATAGTGCAAAAATACATTTCTGATGCAGAGATCACAAAATAATTACCTACATGTGTTATCTAAAAAGTAGCTGCTTACACTTGTGTGGTACAGTATTGTTTGTAATTAATACATATTGCTAATTCCTGGCTAACTCTTTGTGGGTAAAAGTACAATATAGCTGCCATTTGACCTACCAATTGTACTGGCATTCAAAACAAGTATTGGTTTACAGAATGTATATTGTCAGAAAAAGCATGTACAGTTATCTGGTACGTAATGTATGTTATTATGCATGTAGAAAATATTATTCTGAATACCTGAGAGTTGGCCCTGAAATGTATTATCTTTATATGCATATATTTCTACAGTTCCAAACTGTACAGGAATACAAAACACCAAATCAAAGACCCAGATTATTTTTTCAACCTTGAAACTTTCCATACGCTTACTTTTCTGGAAGAAATAATTTTAACTAGAGGATGTTAGAGCTGTATCTACAAACACTGAAAAATCAAACTGAACCAAAGATGGACACCAAAAATACTGTGGGGCTTGATGAGGCCTCTGCCCAGGGTTTTCACTAAGGTTACTGATAAACGTGTTGAACAGGAATATAAGAGGGGTACACGCTACAGCCTTTACTAATACACCCTTGGCCACTATAAAGGACTAAGGTGGAGATGGAAAGTGTTTAAGTAAATACACATTCATACAATCACATACAAGATGTGACAGTAAACAGAACACACTGCTTTTACAGTATACTTGGACGAGAGGCAAGGATTTAAAATCAGATTTCCAAGCAAATTGTTTCCTTATTTTCTTTTCCTGTAACCACAACAAAACTAAGACTAGATGTTTAACATGCTATAGAGCATACAGAGGTTAAACCACACTTCTCGGGATTACTGCTAGTATTTGAGCACCACAAAGAATATAATGAAAAGAATGGGGAAAAAAAATATGCTTTTACTGACAGAGGAACACACAGAGCTATAGAAACTGACTCAAGTATGTTGGCTATATACTTTCCTGCTGTAAGTTGTTGACAGATAATTCCTAAAAGGTTTCACAAAATTAGAAGTATTTGAAATTATTACCTGTCTTCTCTACATAGCAATAACTTTTCCCTTTCTGTATTTTAGTACAGCTGATCAAGAAAACCAGTAGAGTATAAATTTTACTGAATACTCTAAAAAGAATTGCACTGATTAGTTGCAGGTGAAATATTAAGATTTTGGTACCATTTAGAGTGCTTCTCATGGTAGCAACCTCAGTGCAACTTATTTGCTAATATATGCTGCACATTGAATGAATGCCTTTCTATTAAAACCTGAAGGTTTGTGATTGTGATTTATGCACATGCTAGCCCACAAACAGGTAATACATCCCTGAATAAATACTGAAGAAAACAGGAATCCTTAGTAGTGAGCACTACAGCAATAGGCATTACAGAGAAAAGAATTAATATATATATATACACACACAGCACCTACAATTTGCACCTAAATGGCAGATGTGCCTCCTTTGATGCTCTTAGCACATCAGAGTTCTCACTGTATTTGAAGTTGGAGACCAATAATTGTGTTAGGAACACATTTTCCACAAAATCCTCCACATCTTCCATATATTTTAGTACCATCCTGAGAAACAGAGAGAGAGAACAGTCAACCAACAAACGCAATTGAAGACACAGTTGTGCAAAAAGCTCCTTGAGGTTTGCACACAGCAGGCCCTTTGACAATTTGTACCTACAAATACTGAACCAAAAAACTTCATCAGATTAGCCAAATTGACACAAAGACCCTTTAACAGCACTGCCATACACCTTCTTTCCCAGTTTACCATCCAGTGCTGTCTTAAACTGTGCATGCTTACCATTCTTGAACAATTTGGTTTCCCCACATAAATCAATCTATAAGGATACTCTGTAACAGTGTATCTTTAATTAAATGCTTTTTGGGGGTGTGTGTGTTTGTTTTTTGGTTGGTTTGGGATTTTTTATGTATATCTTCAAAACTTTTAATGAACCTGATCAATATAACAATAGGCTCTTAAAATCAGCAAGATAAGGGCAGGCAGGCAGTGTTGATCTGGACTACATTCTGGGCAGTGTGATTAAACATAGTACTTGCATTACATCTGGAAGAAGACTTAGATGGGTCAGAGACCTTGGGCACTACTTTTGATTCACAACTAGCTTTCACTTAAGACTCATCACTTGCTCCTCTGGATGCATGACCTTCAAGTAGTAAAAGCAGGTAAAGGAAAACAACATTGACTTACATGGGATTTGTGTATGTCAGCAGTTGCATAGTTGCCCTGAGCAACCCACCTAACTGTACTGGACAATCTCAGACCTGTACCAGCCAAGTTAATGCTGAACTGTCCCTAATAAAACAAAAAAAAAGGTAGAAGGTAAAATACAGAACTGATAAACAGAGCTCAAAAAACTAAAACGCTTTACATCGACACATCTGCACATATCACTTAGGGTATGTCTAGATAGACATTAAGTACTCACAGGTGTGTACTTAATCTGGTTTAGTTAAACTGGATGATACCCAGGACATATCTACAGGACAGACACACAAACAAGCCATTCTGCAGTAAGTGCCACTTGTGCATCAGCTGAACTGTAGTATCTGTCTGCAGTCTGAATACAGAGATAACATCAGACAATTCCTTTAGCCTCACTTCTACATATTAAATTTTAATATACAAAATGTATGAATTTGCATCATGCAAAAATTAAATACTTTTTTTTAAGTGCCTGAACTTTATGGACATAAAATGGTCAGAACCTATTGCTATTTGGAAATTACAGGCAACCATTTCTTAGCCATCTAGTTCTCTAACTTTTGCAAGCACTTTGTCCAAGCATCATCATCATCCATTTCTTTTTGAGTATAACAAATAACATAGTTGAACATGAACATATATGTAGGTTAAAACAAATTCATTGCTAAATGAAATGTTTCACAATACAAACCACTCATAACAATTTATTGGTTCTAAAGTATTTGTGTATGGAAAAACACTCTCTTTGAAGATTAGGTTCAAACCAGAACCAGTTCACATGAGAATAAGAAATATATTAAAAGCAACAAGATGCAATGCCTTGGTAAATCAACTGGGGTACAGAAAATGATGACATTATGAAACTTGCATTCACACCACTGCAATGTGTTGGAAAGAAGTACTGCCTCCACAAAGAGCTAAATGGTCAGTTAAGGCAGCACTCCAGTCAGAAAACTCTGCACACTTCCATATGATTCAATGAAGGCCTGAATTTCTGTATTCAAGCCTAGTTAAAATTGCTAAATATTGAGACCAAAGCTTTAGCAAAGATAATGCTTCTACTACATATGGTGACTTCTGTATTTTATTGCTTATTATTGTCAGTCAGATATATTTATATATGAATGTGCATGTGTGCATAGGCATGTGTGCATGTACAAATGTACAGCATTCAGCCTTTATTCTTGTGATTTCACTGGATATCTTTCATAAAAAATATCAGTACTGTAGTGTTTGGTATGGCAGATTTGGAGAGCACTTCTCTGTAAAATTGTTGTGTTTATAGCACTCATATATTCAGGATGAGCTAATATATGAATAGGGTAGGTTGTACTTCAAGTGCTAAAAAAGGGGAAGATTTCCATTTAATGAATAAAGCATCTGGAGGAAATTCATATAAATGGTGTGGAATGCTTTCCACAATTAATAGAACCGAAGTAACTCCACTCAGAGTGGAGTTGGCATTTGGCAAAAATAAATGAGAAGTGTTATGTACAATTATAATGACAGCTTAACCACCCTCTGATGTGTCATGCAGCATACTCAAGGCCAGAAACAGATTTCAAAGTCTGATAGTGCAGGAATGTAGGCCCTTTCACTGCACTAAAAGTGTTAGTTTCAGTGCAGATCTTACAGATGGAAATGCATAAGTGCAAAGCCATGTAAGCAGGATGACTTCCCAACAGAAGTAACAGATTGCAAGTAGATCTGTATTGTACTGAGCCCAAAGAATCTGCAGGTTGAAGGTATGCAATATTGTAACTGTTCTTTTTGCCAGGGGTCTGCCTAACTTAGGCACTTCATTTGTATCTAAACTGTACATAAGTAGTCTCTACCTGCCCTTGAATGCATCCACCCTTATAGCCTTCAAGTTTAAGCACCTAGGAGAGGGACAATAGGGATTCACTTCCATGCAAGTCTAAGCTAGTCAACCTTCTCTCCCTTTTAAAGGGAGCTACAGAAAAAGAAATACACACTTCCAGAGGACAGCTGACCTCATCCTAAGGTATCTAATAGGGTAGGACTAACCAAACGGTTTTCTAGGACTCCCATTTCTGCCAATGGACTCCAAAGGCAGCCTAGGTTGGCTGGATCAGACTAGGGCTATGGCTGTATTAGCAAGGACACTGCAGTATGAGCATATCTATAGAGTGAAAATATCGAGTTAGAGGGCCCAATGTCTGTACACAGGGGGGTTTTACTTTGGACTAACTCTCATCTAGACCCATAGATTGAGACCGCATTAGCAGTTAGAGTGCCTTAAGATCCTTCTTCTGGAGCTCACTGTTGATTTCATTTCATCCAAAATACATTGTATTTTTCAAGATTGCTCCGTGATGTGAACCCACAAACAGTAAAATGGGACAATACAGAGATTAATTTAAAAAGCACCATCCAATCCAAACTAAAACACTAACGTAGAGACACTGATGGTTGTATAAATTTTAAATTATGCTGCCCAACAAGATTGTACTGATGACCAGGCAGTCTTCAAAGATAGGAAGCATCGGGAGAGAAACAGAGAAAAGACAAGAAAAATTCTGCAGGATTATAGGAAAGGAATTTTCCTCCTCTTCCTTCCTCACTGGTGGAGAACAAAGACTGAGAAGATGTTAGGGGAAACAAAGAATACATCACAACCAGAGGGAAGGAGAGCAATACAGGAAATACATACATGAAGCCTAGAGGGAAAGTGTGGACTAAACCACCTCCTCACCCCCCATTACCATTATGTAGGTTTGTACATTATTATTAGTATGTATTAGTATGTACATTATCTACCCCATTACGTTAATGCTAGGAAATATATTTAATGCATGTACTCTGCCTGTTATTGTACACCTGGGTGTACCCACTAAAGGGCGGAGAGATGGTGCAATAGGAGAGAAGAAAGACAAAAAGTACCTATTAAAGTAGTACACAGACTAGACAGAATAGCATACTGGTTTAGAGCCTTGTAGTTCTAAACCAGTCACACAGATGATTTCCCCACACACACTGTTACATGCACATTTCACAGAGATAAGGAATCATGTATACCTGTGGACATCTGGCAGCACTGTAGCAGTCTCCAGCTGTAGCAAAAGGAACTGCTCTCCCAAGTATAGTCTGAGCAAAAAGAAAATCTGTGGCTAGAAGACAGAAAATTACTCAAGGCTGAATCTGCTGCTTTAGAAGTTCAGGTGAAAACAGTGTGGAAAGGCATTAATATGGCGAAAGGGGTTGGTTTGGTTTGCATTGGGTGGGGGTTCTGTTTGTTTTTTGGAGGGGCTTTTTCATGTGTTTTTGGTTCAGTTTTTTTCAGGGGTCGCAGGGGCTTGAAAGTGCTGCAAGATTCCCTGTTCATTTAGTCTGTCTGCCAACGACTGAGAAGGGACTAACTACAGCATAGACTCTCCCAAGAAATATATTACAGGGACTAAGAGGAAATGGAATAATAATGGTAACAAAACCTTAGAAACTGAGGCTAGTTGGCATATAAAATACGAACTTGTAAGATCTGTGACACTTGTCCACTTGGGACAAACTAACATGGGAAGAGGTGGCAGTTTCTCTTTCTTTTCCATTTACTTCCAAAAGGAAATTAGAATTTAATTTGCCCAAAACTGCACAACTGGATCTATAAGTGGGTCAAAGTGGCAATTTGGTATTCATGACCATGCAGTCTCAATAGAATGCCAAAATGCTTACTTTTTATTTGCATGGAAGCTACATCAAATCTTATTTTGCTAAAAATTGTGAAGCCAGCTGCAAGGTAATCATTTTGACAGGCGCAGTCTCGCCTTCTACTTCCATTGAAAGGACATTCATATGGATTCTGCAGCCTAGAGAACAGAAAAGATCATTTTCCTTTTGACATTTTTCCATAACATAACTTCATAGTGGAAAATAATTGCATTGCACTATGCCACATAAATATACTGAACAGTTACCGAACAAGAAGCTCAACTATTAATCTTGGCTCAACTGAAACACTAATATGGATTTAAACCATTTCTACTCTGGTCAAGATAGAATTTTTCAATAATCATTTAGTGCAACTAACACAATTTCAGCCTTAAAGTATCCACATTTCTGTATGTGTGTTTATATGCCTGAATATTCAAAACAGAAAACCAAGGAAAAAGGTTCTACTCATCTGTTCTCAAAAAAACTATTGTTTTATTCTCTTTGGAAGGCATAAATGCACTTCATAAAGTTACAAAACCACTTTTTTACCTGAGTCCATAAACTTCAGAAAAGTTGTCTGCTTCACCTTTTACCAATGTCAAATATTCTTTGGGATTCTCTAAGTGCATGCCTGAGCAATAAATCTGGAAGAGGAAATGCAACCTTTTAGCCAGACCTTTATTAGAACAGTATTATTTAATAAAAATATGTGCTCATAAAACCTCATTAATATTAAGATTACCTTTATCATCCTTCCCTTAATGTTAAGTAGGTATTCACCATCCTTTCTAATCCCTTTTTTAATCTGGATATCTTTGCAGGTGGTATGAATTTCACCTTCAAAATGAATGATAAAATCATATTAATATTTCATGAATAGAATTTAGGTTTAGGACTTCATTTTGCATAATTGTGCTCCAAACATATTTATAGCTTTTATAGAAGTAACCTGGAAAAACATTAACATTATCTGAAAATTACAGCTGTCACTTACATTCTTCCTCATGGCAGACCTTTCTGGCATCTGGTTTTAAATGTGGCAGGCACAAGTCACTGGAAAAGCCATTTTCGGTCATACATTTTATGGTTCTCTCCCTGATCCCCACTCCACAAGACACTGAGCACTAGACGGAGATAGATATGAAGAGTTAGTTTAGAAGGTAGTAAATAATTAACATAATTATGTCAGTAAACTAGTAGTGGCATTCATTTCTGTTTAAGGCAACTATCAAAAATGAGCTTGCACATCTGTACTCACTTTGGTCCACTTCCCCACTCTCCAGGTAGCTGCTTGTGAACATCCTTTGATATCACATTTATAAATGTGTGGGGGTGGTTCTACTGGGCATTCTCGGTACATTACAGTTTGAAGGCCATGGACGTGCTGATTTTGAACAGAATGGATTCCAACACAGTATGCGATCCTCTGCTGGTAGCCAAATCCACAGCTGGCTGAGCACTAAAATAAATGCACAGGTGTGGGGAATGCTGCACAAGAAGCTGTGCCAGCAGACCTGAACAAGAGCACGAACATCCTGATCCTCATCAGCTGCAAACCATGGGAGTCAAGAGGAGCTGAAGTTAGAACACCAAGACAATCTCCGAGAATGGTAGACATTGAAACAAAGAAGTTACTGAAGACAAAGACGTCATGTTGTACCCAGGACTTTCCCAGGAGCTAACAAAAGTCTCCAAAGTGGACTGAGGGGACAAAAGAATGTGTGTTTAAGGGAAAATGGAAAGTAATAGTGTAACAGAAAGTGGTAACAGAGAAATGTGTTTATACACCTCAGAACAAGTAAGTTGTTCAAGAAGAGGCACGAGAACAATAATGTGATTGGCTGAGAAAAGGGTATGATGTTGCAAAAGGTACTAAAAAAAACCTAACAGATACCAACAATTACTATAAAATAATATAATATAAAATAATATAAAAAGCCTATAAGTTCACTCAATAAAGGATTTTGGTTGCACCACAACTGGAGTCTGTGCCTCAGTTGCCACACGCAGGTATTTCAATGGAAACTGAACCTTTCTGCAGCACGGCAATTACATATAAGTCAGCTCCAATCCTCTCTTTCACAAAAGCATCTCCTCTGATTAATGTGTGCCACCTCAGGGCTGGTACATCAGCGTGCAAAAGTGAAGGTCTAAAATAGTTATGCAGGCAAGGAGATAGAAAAAGTTTACACACCCATGCTGAGATGAAAATACACTTTGGTTTCGTTCTGCACACATAATACACACAATACAATATTAAAAATATTGTATTAGCAATATAGCAGTATTGCTACCTATTAGCAATATAACATTCTTAATTGGAAAGTTACATGAAAGATGTGCAGGCAGCATAATTAGTTTACCTGGGACAGTTCTGCTGTAAACACAACATATTTAGAGGGAGCTATCCTACAGGTTTTGGTTGATGGAGGCTTTGTGGCAGGATCACAGAAGCTTTCATTTACTTGGAGCTGGTTTTCATCCACACACTTCACCTTGCGGTATATTTCCTTTCTTCTATATGATGCCAAGCACTGAGAGTGAGAAAAAACAGTCACAGGTTTTGTACTCAAACTAGCCATTTACAGAACAAAGTTATTTGTTCGTTGCCACACACCAGTAAAACCCAGACAGCAGCATCTTTTATGACATCTGCTATCTGAATTATTCACTGAATTGAAATCCTTTACTTTGTTTTCAAAGTTCAAGTACCTCTAATGATCTGAAAAAACAATAGCATATAATAACATGACACTGCACCTGTTGGACGAGACAGAGGAGAAAATGAAAATGTCAGGCCAAGATTACAGGTTGAGTGCAAGAGCTCCTCTGCATGAAAAAGTAATATTACACTGATAAGAGAAAAGAAAACAAAACTGCCTATTAATGAAACAATGGCAGCTTTGAGCAGCACTGCCTGTTGAAGCTATGCCTTTGCCCTGAGTGTCCTCAGACCTCTCCCCATGGCAAGCTGGTGGGATGGAGAGTCATCACAGTTCTGCTAGGACAGGATGAGAACTTTGCTGTCAGAAAAGTGGAGGTGCAGACTAAGTAATACATATCAACAGCATGTCCCCAGCTACAGATGCCTCAACTAACCTGTTTGAACTTGCTGTGATAAAAAAGGAAGGCTCAAATATACAAACTCCAGCCTGGCAGAGGCAATAATCAATAATAAGACCTACTATAGTCAGACCTGAACCTAACTTAATAGTAATTTGAACCCAATAATAATTAGAAGACTCATCAGGGTCTGACACAGAGATCAAATCTATTGTTCAAATTGTATTACTGACTCAAGCAACTCAAAGCACAAAATCCAGGTGTTGTACAGTAAAACAGTTCTGCCATAGAAAATCTCTAACTTTATTGGGTTGGATCTTGAAACCTCAGAGGATGGAGACTGAAATTCCCTGTTTTTTAGCCTGCTTTACTGCCTGAATTGTCCTCATAGAGGAAATGTTTTTCAGAATATTCAATTGGAACCTCTTTGGCTTCATCTTACTCTGTGGCCTCTTGCCTTCCCACCATACACAGTGGAGAGCCTGGCTCTATCTTCTTGGTAACTTCCCTGTTGATACTTGAAGGCTGCTGCTAGATCTGCCCAAAGCTGTCTCTTGTCTAGGCTGAACAAACCCAATTGCTTCAGTTTCTCCTCACAGAGCAAGTGCTTCAGCCCCCAAGCATTAGGAGATCCTTCACTGAACATGCTCTTGTTTGTCAATGGAAAGACTGCACTGGGGAACCAAAGATAGATGTAAGGTCCTAAGACCTCAAGGAGAAATATAAGACTCATGGTATTAAGTGCTTATAATCCCCAACTCTTGCTGGATAATTGCCTTTTCTTGAAAAGCTGAGGTGACAAAGAGAATGGCAGGAAATCAGAGAGAGAAGTGAAAGTAAATCAGTGAGAGTCTTACCTACCCATTCAGTCGACCCACAAAAGACTGCGGCCCAGTGAGGGAAGCCATATGTACATTAAGCCTTTAAGAAACATATTTACTCAGAGTACAAAAATGTGTGGACTTGTACCAGGAGGTTGAGTGTGGATACAGCTGGCAGCTGTAACCTACAGAAACCCCTGATCTTCTCATGGCATGGAGAAGCTCAGAATATTAGGCACATAACGAATAACCTGGTCATGAGGTAATGGGGAGAGGCAGAAGAATCCTCTTCGTTATAGAATCAGAAAATATCTCAAGTCGGAAGGGACACATATGGATCAACAAGTCCAACTATGCTTTATACATTAGTCTTTACTTGGTAGGAGAATGCTGGCTGCCGCTATCAGGCAGCCTCCCAGCTGCAAGCTGGAGAAATGCCAGATCTGGAATGTTTTCTGCTATGCTGTGACTGGTGAGGGGAGGAAACAACACACGAGCACTCAGAGCTGAGACAGCTGGGCAGAGTATTGCAAACCTGGTGGAGTAAGCACTGCACCAGGAGAGGAGTACAGGTGGGTAAACACTTGAACTACTATTAATAGTAGATGTAAAGGTCTACATATGAATTTAGTGAGAGAAGAGAACTGAACACAGGAATTCCAAGCAAACAGCAATAGCCATATAGAAGAAGTTATGAAGATGTAGTGAAACACAATGCATTTGTAGTGGAGAGCTCCAAAGACCCAGCTGGAATATTCAAATGTTGCACAGGAAAGGAAAATTCACCCTCATCCTCTGCAAGCACATATTTGTGCTAAAAGGACATTCTGAGCCACTTCCACCAATTCCTGACTTTAATAGCTTCATATAAGAACACTTGGAAGAAGCATACATTGTTCGCTTCTCCTCATTATAGCTTAACAGAGGAACATGTAAATCTAAACTGCATGAATACAATCCAGATTTTGCAGAGCACCAATTATCTGTATGTTATCAGTGGTCACTTCTACAGCATTATGTCTCTGAGACTTCTGAGTCTTCATAGTCAAAGTTTCAGGGGGGTGCCCCTGAGCAATTTAACAATGCAGATTATTAGGATGCCACAACTGCACAAGCTGGATTTTGTTTCATGTTACAGTAAGAGCCAGGCTCTTCTGCGCATCCTTTCACGTATTACGCATAATTTTTGCTCTACGTATATGTTTGTATGTTTGGATACATAAGTCACGAAATTTTTAGCATGCAGAAAATAGTCATCACATCTGATGGCATACTTGGTAGGAGAATGCTGAGTTTTATTTTGCTTCTTATCTTTTCTGGTAAAGTTCTATATTAATCTTCATGGAAACACTGTTGACCAAAGGTTTTACCTCCCAGGTTTTTACTTCCAGCTGACATTTCATTTGCATTTACCTTCTCAAAAAGTGATAATTTTTTTCTAATGACATTTCATAATCAGGTTCTATTAGACATTTTATGCACTATGTAAAGAACTCTGTATTCAAATTACATGGTGTTGTTGATACTGACTTGCTCACAGCTCCATCAGAGCTTTCATCTAAAGTGAAGACAAGTAAATCCTGTAGAAGAGAGTAAACAGAGCCTTTGACATTTTTTAGCACTCATTTTAGTTTGGCATGCTTGACCTTCAACATCTCCAGCAATGAGAGACCCTTGCAGAGTAACATGGACCCTTGTTACTCTGCAACATAACAGCTCTTAGATATGGATCCAAATAGGGAGGGGGAATCAAAAAGAAAACACATCACTCAGTTACTTCACACAAGGTGAAAGCCTTACTTACCTCTTGCCATTCATCTGCCAACCACTGGTACTGCACGCATGCAGGCAGCCTGCAGTGCCTCCTGCTAGTGGGCCGGGTGTCATGATTACACATTGCTTCATTCACTTGACCCAGGCCCTTCAGCAGACAGTAGATGTCCCTTTGCTGAATCCCTACTCCACAGGATACTGAGCACTAAAATTGATCAAAATTAGTTATGTCAGTGTGAAACAAAACAGCACCCAGTAGGCAGCACGGTTGCCAGTATCACAAGTTCTTAGGTTATTACTTAAAATATACTTCCCAGCCTCTGCCACACGCGTGTTTCATTGTACGTGAAGAAATTGTAAAACTACAATTAAAATAAAAATTTATAAGAAATATGGAAAATAAATGCACGTGAGCTACCCAGACCTAATTTAAAAATTTACTCTTAGCTTGAATTTACAAGGTAAATTGAGGAAAGTCCCAAGTTCCTATCCAGTCCAAGGTTCAGATAATCAAATACTTTCAGTTTCCATATATATTTAGTTTCAATTACTTTAAAAGGAAATAAAAAGAAAATATTATGGACCATTTGCTAATTTGTATATTTAGTTGTCATGCGCATAAAACTCCTAACCCATCCTGACAATTATCTCCATTGATGCACTCTGCCATGAAGCACTGAATCACGGAATAGTTAGGGTTGGAAAGGACCTTAAGATCATCCAGCTCCAGCCCCCCTGCCATAGGCAGGGGCACCTCCCACTAAACCATGCCACCCAAGGCTATGTCCAACCTGCCCTTAAACACTGCTAGGGATGGAGCACTCACAACTTCCCTGGGCAACCCATTCCAGTGCCTCACTATCCTTACAATAAAAACCTCATCCTTATATCCAATCTAAACTTCCCCTGTTTAAGTTTGAACCCATTACTCCTTGTCCTATCACTACAGTCCCTAATG
>JAOEHX010012695.1:0-12535 GCA_025448015.1 Bolborhynchus lineola
AGTTTAGATTGGATATAAGAAGAAGTTCTTTACTGTAAGGGTGGTGAGGCACTGGAATGGTTTGCCCAGGGAAGTTGCGAATGCTGCGTTGCTGGTGGTGTTCAAGCCCGGTTTGGACAGAGCCTTGGGTGACATGGTTTAGTGGGAGGTGCCTTTGCCCATGGCAGGGGGGTTGGAACTAGATGATCTTAAGGTTCTTTCCAAACCTAGCTATTCTATGATTCTGTGTTTATAGATCAGATCCTCCTGAAAACTATGCTAAGGCACATGGACATGAAGAGGGTGTTTTTTGAAGCCAATATATCTTCAAAAGGAGGAAATTATTCCTGACAATTTGGGTGCCTTCTGCAAGGCATTTAACGCTGTCGCATAGGGCATTCTTGTCCATGAATTCTAAATGTCATTCATTGAAAGTAAACTAAATAGCTTTTTATTTTCCTCATGCTACCTTCTAACCTGGTCCTTAGTTATCTACAAATCACTGAAGTCACATGAGTCTGTTTGCTGATCTTTCATTAACTTTTATTGGGTTTGCCAGTGTTTGACAATTGATCCCCTAACAATTACAGTAGCTTTTAGTGTAATTACCACCTTCAGCTTACTTTTACAGATATTTAGTATACCACTTAAATCTCCCAGGTGCACGTTTTTTGGAGTCATTCAGAAGGTCTTTACTTCAGATCACATTTAACCATCCAATTATTTGTTCCCACAGGGAAAGTACTAAGGATCAAGAAGTACAGCATGTGACTGTAATCCCTATTGAGTTTCCAATTTTCTACAACTTGAGTATTTTTTATTAGTTCTTTCTTTAAATCAGAAATTTACATAATAATTTTCATGTATGAAAGAACCTCTCTGGTGAGTCCCTAAGAATTTCTGCTTACTTTTCCTTCCAGAATAATTCAGGTCAAACTGGTGGAGAACAGAATTGAGACGCTTTCCAAGATGTCTTGTTGTTGCTGTTGTTTTCCTTCAAAAAGGACAAGAAATTGAACATTACTAACTATGTGAGAAATCACTTAGTCAGGATGGAACCCCTGAATCAAAGTTTTCAGTCTGTCCAATAGCATCTAGGTATTACTTAATGCAGTTTTCTACAAAACCACATGCCATAAGAATAATTCTGCTTCACACATCCTAGTTTTTATAAGTAAAATGTTACTTATGGCTCGGCCAATGAATAATAGTAGCTGAAAGAATAACATCCTGAGAGAAATGAAACAGACATTTCCCCTGGTTAGAATTTATTTACCTGCTGGACAGTAGTCATCTATACGTAATTGAAACAGCAAAGCAGATACATGGTGGAGTAGAGAAAGGAAGAGAGGACCCTCAACACAAGACAATCAAATTCTGATTATCTGCTGGGAAGGTAAATTCTACTAGTGATATTCCACACCAGACTGCTTTGATTCTGTGATATGAAAAAGGGATGTCTTCTGTAATAAAGCAAAAGGATGGCTTCTTTCAGGTCTGGTTCCCTTCAGTAAGATAGTACAGCTTCTTTCTTACACTTTTTGGTTAAGAGAAGTTAATAGAATGACCCCATACAGAGGTAGTTGAAACTTTGTTCACCGCATGATGCCTCTGAATATGACTTTCCAATGTTCTACCTTTCCCAAGACAGAATTAGGTATTTCTCCCACTCTTACAGTGGGCCTCAGGTGTGGGTTTTTTGCATCAGTGATGCCTGTTCAGTCTGTTACAACTTTTCTCCTCTTTCCCACGGAAGTTTTCTTATAAGTTAGTGTACAGTTACAAAAGTGACATCAGTTATGCAATATAATAAAGCAAAAGAGAAAAAAAAAAAAAAAAAGATTTTCAACCATATTCTGCAGGTATATCTTTTGTTTTTCCATGATGGCAGCCACTCAGTCACAATTTTAACAGCATCATAAGACAGTATCCCTATACAGACACCTATTATTAAACTCTGTGGTACATCTTGAGATTTGATGTGTTCCTAGGACTATTCTTGCCCTGGTATCATTTCTTAACAACATTCAGAGGCTATAAAATAGCTCATCCTGACACACTCTTTTAATTCCAGAGGTCTGATTTTTCTCTTTCC
This sequence comes from Bolborhynchus lineola, assembly GCA_025448015.1. Taxonomy (NCBI): domain Eukaryota; kingdom Metazoa; phylum Chordata; class Aves; order Psittaciformes; family Psittacidae; genus Bolborhynchus; species Bolborhynchus lineola. Next base: position 2,075 of record JAOEHX010012695.1, read on the forward strand.
TATCTATTCTTTAAATTAAGCCTACCTCATTATATGGCAAGTCTTTTAGTTAGCTATGAAATTAAATACTACTGAGAAGTTCTAATTTGCTCACATTTAAAAGTTAGACTTACTCAAATATTTTCCCTTTTCTCTAAATAATCAAATAATACTTTCTCTAACCTTCTGTCTTCTCATGCTTGAACCCTGGCATACAAGATCAATTTAAATCTCAATACACATGTATCTATTTCATATTTTACATACTTTTGAATCTTATATTACACCTGATTGCTTATCTGTGGAAGATTTTATAATGGAGTTTTCTGAAACCCTTCTGACTGCCACAAGTAACTCATAAACTTAGATTCCCCTACCCACAGCTCCAAACTTATGGGCATATGTTCAACCATGCAGAGGCTTGTGTTAGGAAAGCCAAAGTCTACCTGTAACTGAATCTGGCAAGGGATGTCAAAGGCAATAAAAAGGGTTTCTATAAGTACATAAATTCCAAGAGAAAAGTCAAGAATATTAAGGACTTTGGGGGAGGGGACCTGATGATGCAGAACATGGAAAAGACTAAGGTACTGAATACCTTCTTCACGCCAGTGCTTGCTAGCAAGACCAGCCTTCAGGAATACTGGGCCTCAGAGACCAGAAGGAAAGGTTGGAGCAAGGAAGATGTAATCCTGGCAAAAAAGGATCAGGGCAGATTATACTTAAGCAAATTGGATATATATAAGTCCATGAGCTCTGATGGGATGCACGCACAAGGGCTGAGATTGCTGGCAGATGTCATTACAAAGCCATACTTGGCAATCTTTGAACAATCATTGAGACTGGGAGAGGTGCCTGAGAACTGAAAGAAAGCAAATGTCACACCTAACTTCAAGAAAGACAAGAAAGATGATCCAAAGAACTACAGGCCAATCACCCTCACCTGAAAAGCTGATAGTACACATGATAGTATGTGAAGTACAAAAAAGTCATAAGGAGAAGTCAATATAAATTCACCAAACTGAAGTCATGCTTGGCCAACCTGATAACCTTCTACAATGGGATGAATGTCTTGGAAGGTGAGAGGATAGCAACCAATATTGTCTACTTAGGCTTCAGGAAGGCTTTTGACAGTGTTTCCCATAAGATTCTTGTAAAGAAAATCATAGAATCATAGAATGATTAGGGTTAGAAGGGGCCTTAAAGATTATAAAGTATGGGCTGAATGAGCAAGCAGACAGTAAGGTTGAAAACAGGCTAAATGTCAGGCTCAGAGTGTGGTGTTCAGTGGTATGAAGTCTAGCTCAAGGCCAGTAACTACTGATGTACTAGTGGGTGATTAATCCTATGCAAGAACTTCATTAATGATGTGAATGATAGGACAGAGTGTACCCTCAGCAAGTCCTGGAGGTCCTGGCGGATGTCAACTTGCAAATGGGCTAGCAATGTGTCCTTTCTGTAAAGAAGGTGAATGGTATCCTGGCCTGCGTTGGGCAAATCATTGCCAGCAGGTCGAGGGGTGTGATCCTTCCTTTTTGCTCAGACCTGGTTAGGTCACATCCAGAGTGCTGTGTCTAGGCTCAGGAGGGATCTTATTGATATATATAAATGCCTGAATGGAGGGTGCAAAGCAGGCAGAGCTAGGCTCTTTGTACTCATGCCCAGTGACAGGACAAGAAGCATCAGACAGACACTGAAATACAGGAGTTTCTCTCCAAACATTAGGAAACATTTTTACTGTGGGGGTAACTAAGCATTGGCACATGTTGGCCAAGGAGGTTGTGAAGTCTCCATCCTTGGAGATATTCAAAAGCTACTTGGACATGGGCCTGGGCAACCTGTTATAGATGACGCTGCTTGAGCTGGGGGATTTGGACAAGATGACCTCAAAAAATGTCCTTTCCAACATCAAGCATTCTATGATTCTTTCGTAACAGATTAATATTCTAGCTCAGAGAATAATGTAGTTGAAGCACATGTTAGTCTTTGTGTCTGTTATCATTAGAAAGCATTCCAAACCACCCCCCATTCTCCCCCCCCAAACCTTCTACAAGGTTTTCTTTTATGTTCTTAAGCTTCTTTCAAATTTTATTTTTTCCTGGGTGTTTAAAAGCTTGTACCTTTTCCAGTGAACATCAGAGAATCTTTCCTGTGGGCTCCTGCTCCCAGAAGAAGGACGGAAGCCCTCCCTTTCTATAGCTTCTATCTTTTTTTTTGTCAAAAAATCCATCACCTTCTTTTCCCAGTTGCTTTGTCAAACATGGTAGGTAATAAACAAGTAATAAACAGAAACTAGTACTGCAGGTCCATCAGAGATAGGATTTGGTAATAAATAAGAGAAATTTCTCTCTTATGGAAATAGACAAAAAGAGTCCTCACAGTGAAAATAATAGATTTGCTGTTAGAGAAAGTAGAAGCATGAAAAGACATGCAGGTAGGCAAAAATATTAACTTGCAGTAGCCTCTAGGATACATCTGAGTACAACATGACTTGTTATTCCTCCCAATGGACTTGCACTGAGGTCATGACCAACAGTCTAAACATAGGTGATTTTTAACAGTTTTTTTTTCAGAAACAAAGTGTGCTAAAAAAGGAAGGGCTTATCTTGCCTGATAGATAAGCACTGGGCATCTTACATTTCTCTCTCACATAATATCCAAAGATAACAAATTTAACTATCTTTTAAAGACATTCTGGAAAAAAATTTATTAGTAATATTTTTACCTAATTATTTCATATACAAATGTTTTTCATTGCAATTGCGAAACTTAAGCTATCTTGCAAATGCATAGTCAGCTAGCTATTGTGAATGGAGGTATCTCCCACACTCCTCTGTGCTAAATTAGTAGATTTATAAAGTCATTTTATGGAATTCAAACAAGCTGATATTTGAAATTCTTCGAAAGATACTGCTTGATAAAGTTTCATTATTGCACATTTATTTGATCTGTGCCAGAAACATTATGTGAGACAGCATGCCAATACAGAAAAAAAAAAGAAAAAAGAAAAAGCCTCTTGGGAAACCAAAGAAAGCCCTGCCCATTTTCCAGAAGAGAAAGAGAGTAAGTAAGGAATTATGAAATATGACACTCAAAATCTTCATTCCTTTGTTCCAGTCATAAGGTTTTCATATTTCTTTGAAGTGGTTAGAACATTTAATTTGCATGTAATCTTGAAGATTAGTCCTGAATAATGTTCCAAAGTGCTACAGAAGAGGGGCAAATAAAAATCAAGGCTCCTGGTACCCTCTCAGAGACCAGTTTTTCCATGTAAGACTGTTTCAGAAGGGACCACAATTGAACAACTTAATTTTAGTTTCCTCTGCTCTTTGTAATTCAAGTAGAATAATGCTTTTCAATATACCAGTATTTTTGATAGCAGCATCATAACTACAGTCATACACTACGTTGTTCTATTTAGTTTTTCCAACACTTCATATTTTATAAAGCTCTTTCCAGACTAGCTAGATGAATATGACTGAAGAAATAGTATTGTTCATGCTATAATTGAGTTCATGTAGTTCTTTCAATTTTGTAATTCAAGTCACATTGCATACAGTACATAGAGATCAGGCACATAGTAGTCCTTCACAGATCTACTTCCCAACAGAGTTACACTTATATAGGTAAATAAAACCATATGCTTAATATCTGTGATGAAATCACAGAAAAAAGATGTTGCCATTCTTTTTATTTTTGTCTAATTAGCCGGTTTGGATTATGACATTTATCCTTTCTTTTATACCACATATTTAATTGTGCAATATATATGTCTTCAGTGAAAGTATAGAAAGTGAGAAAGAAAGGAATGAAAAAAGAGTGAGACCCAAAGAGAATAAAAAACCCTAAAAAAATGCATTGTCAGTCTCAAAAATTAACCACAGACCTTCTTTTCTTGTTTTGCTTTTATCAGTAGTTTTGTATTTTCTTTTTGTTGTTGTTTTGTTTGGTTTTGGTTTTCTCTTGTCCACTTTATTATACAGGAATGGATTCTTTGGAAACAATTCTAGATTTTCCAGCAGTATATACTGCTCTCTCTTTTATCTATCACCTGTATCTTAGCTATTCATATATGCATATTATAACGAAAGCATGTCTTTCTGATGTCAGTGAATGCCATTCTCATTGTGAAATTATGTGAAGTATCACCAAGAGACAGCAGACATAAATCCCCACTGAACTCAGGCTGGCTTTGATTCCCAGAAGTATTTCAGTGACCTCACTTTTACCAGCATCCTGTCTGTCAGATTTTTTTTCATTATATATACACTTTGAAGATGAAATATGTTTCTTAGATTTGAAGGTAGAAAGATCAAACTCTACAAACAGCATTGCACACAGTCCACTTTTTAGTGAGACTGGAACGTAACAAAAAGCTATCAGTCATCCTTTTGAAGTTGCTCAGAAATGTCATCATAGAATGGCTTGGTTGGAAGAAACCTTAAAGACCACCTAGTTACAACCCCTCTCCCATGGACAGGGACCCCTCCCACTAGACCTGGCTGCTCAAAGCCCCATGCAACCTGGCCTTGAACACTGCCAGGGATGGAGCAGCCACAAGTTTTCTGGAAAACATTTTCACAATAAAGAACTTCTTCCTAATCTAAATTTACCACTTTTCAATTTAAAACAGTTGCCCCATGTCTATAGTTACATATCCTTGTAAAAACCCCTCTCCATTTTTCTTGTCGGCCCCTTTAGGTATCGGAAGGCATCCCCAGAGCCTTTTCATCAGGGCTGACCTCAATACAGACTCCACACAGCCTGATTAGAGTTTGGGATATTCCCAGCCCAGGTGCAGCACTTGACTTACACTTGTCCATGTTGAACTTCATGGGGTTTGAATGGGTACACCTCTTGAGCCTGCCAAAGTCCCTCTGGATGCCATCCCTTCCCTTTTTGACTTTACCACTCAGCTTGCGGTTAAGGGAAAATTTGCTGAGGGTGCACTCCCTCTCACTGCTCGTATCACCTACAAAGATATGAAACAGCACCTGCCTCATACTGACACTTGAGGAATACCAGCAGAAGTAATGAGAATAGACTGCATCAATAGATATTTCCCTAAGAACTGACTTTGAAGAAAAAAGGGAAAGATTGCCTTTTCTGTTCACTTTCTATTTAAAAGCTTTCATGAGAGCAGAGGCAAGAAAGTGTCACAGAAGTGAGCAAGCAAGGACACAAGTTGCTGCTGCAGCTGCTGCAAGGGCATCAGGACCACCATTTGCAGATGGAGTGACAGAATGAGATCTGATAGACAAAGAGACAAATGCTAGCAGTTGAACCCTTACCAAGGTTAAGTGGCTTATACACTCCATAGGGACTTAAAAATATTTTCGTCCTTTTATACCCGAGATTGCAGCAGAGCTCTGAATCTTAGGAGGATTTAACTATGATTAAGGCAGATTAAAGAAAAAAAAAATTACCCACAGCCTTTAAGAAAAATACAAACCAATAAATTTTCAGCTCTACCTATAGTTTACTTATCTATTTAGAGATAAACTAGAATTTTTTAGAACAGACTTAAATTAATTTTAATTAGTCTAACAGTTTAATTTTCATTAGGCTAGCCATATTAGCCACAAGAGAAATTGTGTTTAGGAGGAAGACTTTAAATAACAGCCTGAGACAATTAGCTGAAGTGGGATATGAAAGCAAGCCTGTGTCACTAAACTAATTATATCAGGATATTTGGAATTAAAATATCATACATAAATATTCTATTTAAAAAATAGTTAGTAGGTATGTCTTTAACTAGGACCACAGCTAACACAAATAAGGCTGGATCTGATGAAGATATGATGAAAAAATTATTTCATTTATGATCCTGTTCTACTATTATGAGTTTGTAACAAGATTCTCAATAGCTCAGCAATAGAAATAGCTTAATGAATAGACACCTAATCACTCACAAGTATTTCTCACCCCTTACGTCAGAAGCTTCTCTGATTCATTTAAGTGAACACAGAAGAATAGATAAACCTAGACCTTGAAAGGTGCAGCAGCAATAAAAGTCTAATACATACTGTTGAATTTTTTTAAGGTTTACATTGCTAAAGAAATGTCAGACATATAAATCATCAGTATAGTTGATTGGCAGACAGAGCTCCCTGTAGCATGCCAGAAAACCATTTGTTGTCCCTGTGGCCTAAGATTTTATATTTAGATGTCTGATTTAGCAGAAAGAGACATAATATTTCAATACTGCTTAAATCAAAATCTAAACAGACTATGCATGTCAAAGGCTTATGGGATTGCTCTTTAATTTTCTTTGCTTTGCTCCCTATAAATCAAGGACTAAATTACAATAAAAAAAAAAAATGTTCCATTCCTATTAGCCTCATTTCAGGAGATTGTATGAGAAAATGGCAAAGGAAAAGTAAAAAAAAAAAATGACAGCACATGGACGGTGCTCAGAGATATGAAATGCACATACAAAACCCCCTAAATTTCCTCAGAAGCATTATTTTTCAAGCCTGTGAAATTAGTCTTTAATTCTCGCTTTAAAACAGCTTGAATTTTGTGCTTTTTTGTTGCCATGAATGTTTGTAAGGAGTTTTATAGAACTGTAAAACTTTCAAGTCCCCCTGAACCTCCATGTTTCCAAAAGATGATGATTATAATGGATTTTTTAATATATTTTTAATACTAAAATATTTTGTAAACATCATGTTGCGTATCAGAAGAAACCTACTGGTGTTATATATCTTGCAACATTCTCTTTTGCCCTTGTCTTCCAAAAGAAAGCATGACTTAATCTCTGCAGGAACACCCACATTTTAGCATAACAGTGACAGATACTCCATTTCACAAACGTTTTGTGATGGAACACAGAGCACCTCAGGGAAGAAAAGCCATCTCAGAAAGAGGTTAGCTGCATTTTATTAATTAATCATCCAGTTAGTAGTAAAATTCTCAGGTTAACTAATTTCTCTCATCATAAAAATGACATCAGAAATGTCTGTGAAATTCAGCAGGAACCAAACCTGTAAGATTTTTCAGTTTTCTGTGTTGCAGTCTTCAGAAGAATGGATTCTAATAGTTTTGATATAACACATATATCTGAAGAATGAAAAAAAATTTCACAATTATACAAAATTTTCACAAAGGAAGAAAATACTTGTATTCTTAATAAGCAAAGTAAATGCATATTCTTCAGCTACTTTAGCTGTTTCAGCATATTGTGAAAAAAATAATTGGAAGTTCTACACTATGAAACAAAAATATTGAAGTAAAAGAGATTTCTGAAAGAAACTGATACTGTTGTTATAACTGTTCTGAACATAGCAGAAATGGGTGTAAATACTATATATTATAAATGAAGAACTATCAACAGCTGTTATTAAGGTTGCATTCAGAATGGTGCTGCAAACTAAAAATGTTTTCAGTTACTCAGTGTTTTTTTAAGCATTCATTCATCAGCCCACTCCTTTTTTTCAGGAAGAGTATAGCCAAAATCTACTGCTGTGGAAGTGTCCTCACAAAAACCTTTCTCAAAGAAGAAATTAATACAATTCACTTTTGTGGTGAGCTGACCCTGGCTGAACACCAGGTACCCACCAAAGCCATTCTATCAGTCTCATCCTCAACTGGACAGGGGAGAGAAAATATAACAAAGTGCTTGTGGGTTAAGATAAGGACAGAGAGAGATCAATCACCAATTGCTGTCATGGGCAAGACAGACTCAGCTTAGGGAAACTGGTTTAATTTACTAACAATCAAATCAGAGTAGGATAATGAGAAATAAAACCAAATCTTTAAAACACTGTTTCTCCACGCTTCCCTTCTTCTCAAGCACAGCTTCACTCCTGAGTTCTCTAGCTCATTCCTGTAGTGACACAATGGAATGATGGGGAATTGGATTGCAGTGAGTTCATGACAGGTTGTGTTTGCCGCTCCTTCCTCCTCGAGGGGAGGACTCCTCACACTCTTCTGTGTCAGCGTGGAGTCCCACCCACAGGAAACTCTTCATCATGAACTCCTCCAATGTGGATCTTTCCCAAAAGCTACAGTTCTTCACAAACTGCTCCAGCATGGATCTCTTGTGGGGTCACAAGTCCTCTTACAAAAATGCTCATGCGACATTTTTAAAAACCTCAGCACAAAAGTAAGAAAGATACTGAAACTTCAAAGGAATTTTTAAGAAGTAACTTTCATTGTGGATATTCATTTTTTACTTGGCCAAATTTAAGAGATTCAAATGTGTTTCATGTTTTTTTACTGCATAAATTTACTAAAATAAATACAGAATATTTGCACTTGGGATCAAGAACAAAAAGAAAAAGAAAGCTTTCTAAGTTCCTCTGTAAGACTTCTTCACAAGTAGAAAACTATTTTATAAGGCTTCAATTCAGGAGAGCAATGAAACATATTTGGATGTTTTGCTGTGCAGGAGCCAAAGGCAGCAACAAATACAAATCAAATCAAAGTCCTTGAAAATATGTTCTTTTTTTATTGCTCACCAGAAATAGATTGTTCACCAGCCATATATGACAAGGTGAGTAACTACAAATGTATTTAGATTTGATTATTTGCAGAGCCTATAAAGAACAGGACAACTGTTGACAAGATTGATCCAGTTCAAAACAAATTCCAACAGCAAAAAAAAGCAATAAATCAAAGATAGACATAACGTTGCATAATTCTTTAGAACTGGCATTATTTTCTTTGAAGATCTCATACATTTGCAGCACATTTTGTGGACTGTTTACATATATTCTAAATATATATATAATATTTGTACACACACTATATTTACTACACCTAAAATATTAAATATCTTTCAATCTCAATTACATTTTTAGCATAATTTGAAATTTTAAGACTTTTTTTACATACCACATCAATATAACTATGAAGATTTAGCATCTGCCTGCATAAAATTTTAATGTTGCAAGCTCCAACTCCCCTTCCACTTATTCTTATAGCATGAATGTGTGCTCAATGACTTATGTAAAATTATAACTAATTTTTATTGCATTCTGTATTACTAAAATCTGTTTCTATTTATAAAATATACTATTTGCCTGTGCTAGCTATGCTGTGAGGGCTATAAAGTGCATTTTTCATCTGTGAAACATTTAATTTCTGGTATGCTACTGTAATTAAAAGTATAAGTTTACTTTAATGTATGTTTTAGTATTTTCAGTATGTATCGAGTTAAAAATACATGTAACTTTCTGGGAAAATAGGGGGTTTTTTTAAAATATGTAAAATTTTATGCTCCTAAATAATGTTAATATGCAAAACTATTTGTGCACTTTTAATTCATGGCTAATGTAAGGCCAAAATATTTAGAGGTAAAAAATCTGTATGATTTCTTATTCCGTTCTTGTATCATTTGATTTGACTTTTAAATCCTTGTAATATTGGTGTCAGCACCATACCACAATGAAAGACATGACAATCAATAAAAACTGTATTGAAAACACTTATTCTTAGAAAATTGTTTAAAGGAAAATAAATTACTTATGAAATTAGATAAATTTTGCACATTATTACTTTGAAAAAAATTTAGTTTTTCTAAATAGTTCAGGTTTAAATTTTGATAATTCATTTTTAAATATTGAAGTATGCAACTCAAAAAGATATGATACACATTTTGAATCAGAATAACAAACAACTTGGAATGTTTTCACAACAGCAGATAATCCTGAGGTAAAAAATATCACTTGATATTTTAATAGCAACGTCTTGTGACAGTACGTATGTGAAACAACACAATTGAATTAGAACTGCAACCCTCTCAAAGGGAAGGTTGCCCTTCTACATATTCTCAACAGCACTATTACTTCCAAACACAACTAAGTTCCATCTCAAAGTTCTTGTATTAAGAGATATTAATATAATAATACAATAAAATATATTTTTTTTCTAAGGAAAAGTACAAAATAATAGACATCTACTTGTTCAAATATATTTTTATTTTCTCAGTTTATTTAGTATTAGAATACAGAAATTCAAAATAACCTCCATACCTACAGAGTCCAATATATTTCTGCATTCAGTAAAGCATTGTGCTAGCATAGAAACGAATTTTGAAATATCTTACTGTTGCAATTTCTGTTACAAAAAAGGGATAACTTGCAGTGTGGAGTGAAAATTAATTTGCACCTCAACAGATGTAAGTGAAGACAAAATTACCCATCTGCCAAGTAAGAAATTGCTTTAAAACACAACTTTAAAGAGAATGAAAAATGTTATCTTTCCTTAAAATTGAATTTGCACATTGCTTTTTTGGAGGAGTATAGGTACTGAGGTCACTCAGATTATATTTTAAGGGCACCTACACAAATCTTCATCATCCTACCAATAGTCTTGCTGTAGATGCAATAATCAGAGGTCATAGTTGGCGTTTATTGTCATCAGTATCTATGTGTGACATAGATACAGGTGTTATTTCCTTTTCCACAAAATGGACAATTTTGTCATACTTTTATATATGCATTGGTACTGGTCATTCCAAAAAATCTTGTAAAACCATGT
>JAOEHX010012698.1:0-10301 GCA_025448015.1 Bolborhynchus lineola
GGGCTTGGAGCAACTGCTCCAGTGGAAGGGGTCCCTGCCCATGGCAGGGGCTGGAGCTGGAGGAGCTTTGAGGTCCCCTCAACCCAGACCAGGCGGGGACACCTGCAGGACCAGATACCCAAAGCCAGACCTTCAGCACAAGTACCTCAAGGCCTCTTTCCTGACCGTTCCCGTCTCCATCCCCATCAGCCCACAGGGATGGACATGGCTCCTCAGGGGCAGTTCAAGGCAATCAAGGCTGAAGCACAGAAACTAGTTACTCCTGGTTGGAGCACGTGAGCAGGCGTGGGCCCAGCTCTGTGTGCCGGCAGGGCAGGGGCAGGCTGTGCTGTGCTGCCCGCAGCGGGAGGGGACGGATGCTCCGGGGCTGGTCCTTGTGTTTGCCATCAGCCGCCTGTGATCCGATTATGTTAATGTCCTGGGAGCTGCAGGGAGCGGGTGCAGGGAAGTGAATCTGTGCAGATGACAAGAGCCTCGCTGCGAAGGTGACCTCGCTGCGTGCTCCCCATCCTGCCTCTGCTGCCTCCCAGCATCCGGATGGGAAAGCGCTCCAGCTGCCTCTTGGATGCTCGGGATGGTGGAGGAAGGTTTGGGCAGAGGTGGAGAGGGGTGTGCTGGACCTTTGTGTTACAGGTGAGGGGCTGATCCATGGAGAGACAGGCTGTTGGAGGGCTTAAATTCAGAACCACAGAACAGTTTGGGTTGGAAGGGATGTTCAAAGCTCACCTGGTCCAACCCCTGCAATGAGCAGGGACGTCGTCAACGGGACCAGGTTGTTCAGAACTACATCCAGCCTAGCCTGGAATGTCTCCAGGGATGGGGCAGCCACCACCTCTCTGGGCAACCTGTGCCAGTGTCTCACCACCCTCATGGTGACAAATTCCTTCCTTGCATCCAGCCTGAATCTCCATCATTTAGTTTCAAACCATTACCCCATGTCCTATTACAACAGGCTCTGCTAAAATGTCTCTCCCCACCTTATAGCCTCCTTTCAGGTACTGGAAGGCTGCAGTAAGGTCTGCCTGGAATCTTCTCCAGAGCTGGATGAGGACTGCAGGGGGGGTCTCAGCAGAGCAGAGGGGCAGAATCCCCTCACTCGACCTCGTGCTCACAGCCCTTTGCTCCCTTTGCGCTTGGGAGTCTCCATTACATCTCATGGGGGATGCTCACGGTGGATCAAGGGGGTCAGAGTGTCCCTGTGTCACACAGGGAGGAGATGCTCGGAAGTGAGTTGCAGTCTGCTGCAGGGGAGGAGGGGGATGCGTGTAAAAATAAGCAGCAGCAAATTAAAGGTCTAATTAGAGGTGCAGGGATGAGGAGCGCAGCGCTGGAGTGCTTGGACGTGTTCAAGGAGCAGCGAGAGCTTCCGACTCATTCAGCAGCAGGGACACGCTGAGGAAGAGCTCCCAGGGCTGTGGGTGGTGCTGGAAATAGGGTTGTAATGGGAATGGGGCTTGTGGTGCTGTGCAGGAGCTGTGCTCTGCCTTTGGCTTGCCTTGTCCTTCCTTAAGGGATGTGAGCATGGAGACCAGCGGGTCTTGGGGCTGGCTGTGTTATCCCTTGGGGTTCCTGAGGAGCGGAGGTGGAGGAAGGGTCTGTGAGGGTGGTGCAGCCCAGGAAAATAGGGCTGAGGGGCTTTTGGGGCAGGGAGATGCTGAGTGGGCAGCCCCTGTGGGGCTGGAGTGGACCCAGTGGTCCCAGGGTCCACAGCACCCTGTAGGATGCCTGCCCTTAGGAGATGCACTGTGCTGGTGGCCACAAGCCCATCACATGGAAGCGCCCACTTTGAGGCAGACTGAGCTTTCCCACCCAGGTTTTCCTTTCCTGCAGAAGTAGAATCCCAGAATCCAGCCTGGTTTGGGGTGGAAGGGGCCTTAAAGCTCATCCATCCAGTTCCAGCCCCCTGCCACAGGCAGGGTCACCTTCCACTCGAACAGGCTGCTCATGGACCTACCTGCAGCTCCGGCACCCAAAGACATCAGCAAAGAGCATCCTTCAGGGCTCTGGACCTGCAGGAAGAGCTTTTCAGTGTGTGAAACTCCGTGCTTGAGCCGAACGTGGGATCCATAACAGCACATCCTGCTGCTCTCCCGGACAGGCGGCCGGGGGCTGTTGGTTTAAGCCTCTGTGGGACTCCAGCAGCACTTGGAGCCCTCCCGGTGCTGGTGCTGGAGTGGGCTGCTTCCGCAGAGCTCCGCTTTCCCGTGTCCCAGCCTCCCTGCTGCGTTCATTTCCCGTGGGATGCTGCTGTGATTAATCCCTACTCCTAAAACTGCTTCCATATCAACCTGGCTGATGTCAAGTGCATGCGTCGGGTTCCCTGGCGCAGCCTCCAGCCTGGTAGGTGGTTTATTTCAGTAGTGAGGTGGCCGCTGTCTGTGTCTGTGCTTGCGAAGCTGCTTCAGGCTGGCGGGAAGCAGAATTCCCAGGATTTCCTCCCCGAGGTGCTGCGTGGCTGGGGTGATGCTGCTGGTGCAGACCTGGCTGGGTCCCGGCGCGGTGGCTGTGCGGTGCAGTCCCTGGGGATCCCCAAACCCATCCTGACGCAGGATGATGGGACCCACCTCCTGCTCCAGGGAGCTGGGGCAGAGATGCTGGGCAGGGAGGGAGCAGCTGCCTGCTGGGTGCTCCCAGTTCACCCCAGCACAGCGAGGGGGGCAGGGGGAGAGGAGCTCTCCATCCCGTGCACCCATGTGCCACGGCGATTGATACAGGCGGGCTCCAGCTTGGTCCCCTGCATTTGCTTCCTTAGCAGCAGGGATTGTCCCCATGTGCCCTCGGTGGCCTCAGCAGGTGCTCTGCTGCCTAAAAGCAGAGCAAACCCCAGCAGTGGGGCAGGGCTTCTCCTCCCTGTGCCTTACAGCGGTCATCACGCAGGAGGAGCTGGTTCTGGCATGCCCCACCTGTGGTAACGATCCGTGCTGTGCTAATGACACACACACACGAATCAGCCCATTGGAAACCATGTCACCGACCCAGAAAAGCCCCGGCTTTGGGCTTAAATCCCTCACTCCACCCCTAATCCTCTCTGGATGAGAGGCTGCAGTGAGGGCTCCGCGTGTGCGGGGTGGTTTTGCTGCGGATGCGCCGTGCTGATGAATAACCGGTGGGTGCTTTACTGTTCTCTAGGGAGGGGGTGGAGGGTGATGGGTGTCACCCCGGGGTCTGTCTCTGCCCATGGGGCTGGGGTCTGGGATGCGGGGATGTGGAGCCTGGCCCCGTGCTCGGAGCTGCTGCAACTTTCTCTGGAGCCTTCTTTATTGGTGTTTTGATGTAAAGGGTGTCTCTGGTCAGATCTGGCCAGACAGGCAGTGCCTTCCTTGAAATCATCATCATTCCTTGTGGGTGCTGAGTCCTCCCAGCCAGGTTCTGTCCCCGCGGTGTCTGCTCAGCCCTTGCACAGTGCATCCATCAGGCCTCCATGCCACTGGGCCTTTTGGAGATGCTCCTGCTTTAACCTCACCGTGCCTTAGGGCTCTGCAGTCTCTTCTCCTGTTCCTCCTCATTGTATTCATCTGACCCCCAGGAGCCTTCAGTCTCTGTCCTGGGGCTCCCCGCAGGGCCTCATGTGGGCAGGTGAAGGACACGTTGTCACCAGCACCGGAGGGCGCCTCTCCCGGCTCCGCTCTGCTGGGTTTTGCCTAAAAGCGATAACTTTTGTGTTCTGTGCAGCTTCAGAGCTGAGTTTGGAGCGTTCCCGGCTGCGGGATCAGCGGGGCTGTGTGTCAGTGGCTTAGCACGTCCCAGACGGGGACTGCACCGTCAGCAGTGCCTGGTGTGCATCAGCAGAGCTCAACCGGGAGGCGGCCCATGCAGGCACTGCCTCCGGCGCTACCGCAGTGCTGTGACCGCGTGAGCCCTGTCCCTGCCTCGTGGGACCCTCCGTGCCCCGTGGTTGTTGGCACCCTGGGGACATGGGGAGGGCCGAGAGCAAAGTGTTGCTGGGTTAATCCCTCTGGGGTTCTGCCCCTGCTATCACCAGGGCTGTGTTCACCCCTTGCCCGGCTGATGCATCCGAGATGCTTCTCTCAGCTCCTTCCTCCCGTGCCTGCCAAAGAGGAAGACGCTGCAATGGCAGCAGTGGGTCTCCCGTGGATTTACCCAGGAAGACGTGCCGGCACTGGGAGACGAGCGGGCTCGAGGTGCTGCTGCTCTGCAGCCCCTCTGAGCAGCAGAACTGTTGGCAAAGGCATCGCGCGAGGCTGAAGCCGCGGTCCCGGCGGCAGCAGCTTCCTGCAGCTCGCAGGGCCGGGGCTGCCCGCGGGCAGTGCCAGCTGCTCACTGCCACCGCGGCACAGATGCTCTCCCAGCCCGGAGGTTGCTCCGTCAGGCAGAAGGGGAAAGAAGCCTCCAGCAGGAGCCTCATTAAATCTGTTTGTGAGAGCCCTTTGCAGGCCGGAGCTCTCCAAGCACATCAGAGCCAGGATCTGGCCCCTGCATGCACTCCAGGTGGGGACTGCCCCTCTCATGGCGTTGGCTCTTCTGCTTTATGTATTGCTGGGAGGGTCCAGGAGATCCCAGCACAAAGTCTCAGCTCCTTGTGCATCCCCTGTGCTGGTCCCAGCATGTCCTCGCCATGCTGTGGTGCCCTGCAGGACCACCCAGCAGGGCCTGGCTGGCGTCGTGTTGGTCCGTAACCCATGGCCAGTGTTGGCTTATTCCATTTCTCTTCATTGTGCCAAACAGGAGATGATTGAGGCCCTCAGTGCCGTGGGTTAATGGTGGCCTTGGCAGTGCTGGAGTAAAAGTTGGAGCTGATGATCTTAAAGTTCTTCTCCAACCCAGCTGATTTGATGATTTGTGAATACAGACTGGGCAGCCTACATAAGGGCTGCGTGGGTTGGGGACTGGAGCCTGGTGATGGAGCTGGGCTGGTGGATTTGCCACTGTTTGACTCTAATCCTCTCCATATCTCATGGGGTCACACATCTGTCACGGTGCAGGACTGCCCGGGCTGAGGTCCTCGTTGAGGAGCTCCACCATGGGCAAGGTGTGCTTGGTGCGTTGTGCAGTGCTGAGCCTGCCTTACGGGGGAACACTGTGTCTTCGTGGCATCCCTGCAGTGCTCAAGGCCAGGTTGGACACAGGGGCTTGGAGCAACTGCTCCAGTGGAAGGGGTCCCTGCAATGGCAGGGGTTGGAGCTGGAGGAGCTTGAAGGTCCCTTCCAACCCGAATGAGGCTGTGATGCTGTGATTCTGTCAAAGAAAAGCAGTAGGGAGTGGGATGATTTTTGGTGTCAAACTCAGGTTTTTATAGTGGGCCTGGCAAGGCTGAGCCCAGCACTTTCTTCCAGGCTCTCCTCTTCCCACCAGCTCTGCTCCAGGGAGATGCAGCTCCCGGTGTGCCTGCATCCTCCTGCTCCAGCCAGGGGGGATGCTCCTGAGCTGGCTGAGGTCGCTCCAAGGATTTGGGACAGATCTGCTGTTACGGAAGCAGTCTGTGTTGGTGTGGATGTTTCCTGGTGCTGTCCGGCCACTGGCATGGCTGTGGGGACCATCGCTGTCGCAGCAGATGGCTGCACCCAGAGCCACGTCCCACTCTGTGTGATTTGGGATTCAGGCTGCCTCTGTCCTTACGTTTCCCTTTTCCTTTGTGGTGGGGGAAAGGACAAATGAGCCCTCTTGGTGCAGACGCTCGTGTTTATGCCGTGTGCCAGGAGCACTGATGTGGTGGGAATGTGTTCAGAGCTAATGAGGATCAGGAGCCACCCTGCCCCTGGGGGCTGTTCTGCAGCAAGCAGATGCGTCCCAGGGTTTTGATGACTCCAGGAAGGAAGGGAGCACTTATCTCAGCAGCAGCAGTAATGTGGAGCTGATGAAGTGACAGCTCCTGCTGTATAATTCAGCAGTGAAAGAGAGATGATTGAACACATCTGGCGGTTGCTTTCTCTCGTGGCACTCCTGGGTGATGAAGTGGTCCTTGTCCCATGCAGGCAAAGGAAGGGTCTGCTTGAGGAGCAGGAGGTGTTGCTCCTGGAACAGTAGGCACATCCCTGGAAGGTTTTCTCTTCCCTAAAGGTTGGATTGAGAGGGCTGTTCCCCGGGATGCTCGAGGAAAGAGGGACTGTGGGTTTGAGTGCATTCCCATCAGCAACGCCTTGGAGGTGATGAAGCCTTCCTAGGACTTCTGAGAGGTTGGTACTTCTTGTGGTTCAGACCCTGGGCAGAATCTGGTGTATCTCAATTGGATCATTTACTCTTTTGAGCTAATGAACCTCACTTCTTTGTTTCTTGTCCCTGGTTTTAACTGAGGAGCCACCACCACTGGGTAGGATGTGGATGACCTCGGGATGATCCTTTCCAGCTGCATAAATAACCCATGGGCTGTTGATGATGCTCCCATTACCCTGTGACAAGCTGTGAAATGTGCTCCATTTGCCATGACAAATGTGTGAATGGTGCTAAATTCACCCACTGCTGTTGGGTGCAGGGACAGATGGCCCTGGTGGCACCGGGGCCCACCTCTGGCTCCCCAGCAGGGTCTTGGTGCCACCTTCCTTCTTCCTCCATGGCAATTTGCAGGAGCCTCAGTGGTGTATTCCCGTGAACACGCACTCTTTTGGGCACCCTGGCTGTGCTTCCTTGTCCCTCCACCATCCAATGCTGGATTAGGTGCTGCTGCATGCAGTTTGTAGAGGATGAGAAGCCACCTCCATCCTTCCTGCCACCTGCCTGCAGGCACCGCTGGGCTGCCCTGGGGCTTGTGCCAGTACTGCAGATGGATGGAGCTTGCTGTTGTCTTCAGCAAGCTTATATGAAACAGGTTCCCAACACAAAAGGGACGTGGAGCTGATGGAGCGAGGGCAGAGGAGGCCATGGAGCTGCTGCGAGGGATGGAGCAGCTCTGCTCTGGAGCCGGGCTGAGAGCGGGGCTGGGGCAGATGGAGAGGAGAAGGCTCTGAAGGGGAGACCTCAGAGCAGCTCCAGTGCCTGAAGGGGCTGCAGGAACCTGGAGAGGGGCTTTGGACATGGGATGGAGGGACAGCACAGGGGAATGGCTTTAACTGCCAGAGAGGCAGGGGGTTGGAATTGGATGAGCTTTAAGGTTCTGTCCCATTCCAAACCATTCCATGATTCCATGAAACTGCAGCAGCTGCGCTGTGGCAGCGGTGGCTCGGTGGGGACATGGGCACATGAGGTGTGACTTGGTCTTCCTTGTGCTGCTGAGAAGCTATGGGGTGGGTAACGTGCTCTGCAGAGGGTGCAGTGTCTGTGCAAAGGCTGCGTCTTCAGATGCCCATAGCTTTGACTCCCAGGCACACAGCTCACTGGGGACTTGTTCAGCTTCTGCTTCCCTCCTGCAAACCAGGCCCCGCTCCCTCCTTGTGGCGCCTTCCTCTGGCCTTTGTGAGGGTGGTCCATGTCCCTGCAGCAGCAGCGTGGATTTGGGGCTGTGTCTTACAACCCGGATCAGGCTCAGCTCTGACTAAATACAGCTGCGGAGCCGTAAGGGTCCTCTAAGCTGGATTTGAGGTGTGCAGTTGGTTGCACCTTTGGAGCCAGGGGATGAATGAAGTGAAGGAGCCATGACCTGGGATGCTGGAGTTCCAGCTGAGTTCGTGTCTCCTGCCCTCACCTTAATCTGCACCAGGACTGCTCCAGGGTGCCACTTGCATCCCTCCAGTGTCACAGGCTGGGCCATCACCCGGTGCTCCTCGGCCACCTGCAGGGGCATGGTTGCTGCTGCTGGAAACAGCTCCCAGCCTTGGTCCTGAGGGATCTGCAAGGTCTGCTGCTGCTGGGGATGACACCACACAATCCCAATGGAGGCGGGAGGCAGGGATGCCTGTGAGTGGTGAAGCAGGAGGTCCAGGCTCCCCCCAGGTGCTGTTTGAGGTAAGGTGGGTGCTGGGGTGACAGCGCCTGGCTCCCCTGGCTCCTCCTGATACAGAGGGCATGGGGACAGTGGGGGTGAGCTGCATGCAGCTGCTTTCAGCCCTGGTCCTGAGTGTTGCCTGAGCTCTTGTGCCAGGGTCAGTGGCACAGGGGGTGAGTGGAGCTGAGTTCATCCCTGCATGGTGCAGAGCACCATCAGAACATGGCCAAGGAGGGACATGAAGGGATTTCTCTCCTCATTTGGGACCTTGTCACACCATCCCTTGCTGCAGGCAGTCCTCCTTGGTTGCCCCGGTGGGTCGAGGTGCAGTGCCATCACTCTTGGTACTGCTTCGGGCATGGCTGGAGCATGGCTGGGGATCCCAGGGCACTGCTGGTGTGGTTGGGGCAGTCAGAGCTTCGTGTCCCTGTGCCAGCATCATAGACCCATAGGGTCACAGGAGGGTTGGAAGGCACCTTAAATCTCATCCAGTTCCAGCACAGAAGCTGTGGCTGCCCCATCCCTGCAGTGCTCAAGGCCAGGTTGGACACAGGGGCATGGAGCAACTGCTCCAGTGGAAGGGGTCCCTGCCCGTGGCAGGGGTTGGGACTGAAGGAGCTTTCCTATAGGTTCCAGCACAGACCAGGCTGGGGATCTGCTGCGGCTGCCTGGGGAAGGCACATGGAGAGCATCCCACTGTCGTGCCACCTCCTGCTCCAGCTCGTTCACTGTGTGAATGGCACTCTTCTTCCTCCTCCAGCCCCACACCTGGCAACACGTTCCGTCTTTCCAACGCTGTCTCCCACTTTCCTTCACTTCCCTCTCCTCCAGGACCCTTCTCCCAGCCACGTTTTCTTGCTCTCCAGCGGCACCAACCAGCCCTGGGGGCTGGTGGCGTGCACCCAGCTGGAAAAAGCATCTCGATGATGGATGCCACTGGGAGCAGTGATGAAGCCATCGCAGCCCGGAGCAGAGGACCCCACTGACGGGTCCTGGAAGAGCACCTGGAACGTTTTCCTTCCGGATTTGGCTCCTTGGGGAGCAGCAGGCTCCCCTCTCCACACAGCAGCAGTGCCACACTGCTGCCAGCTCTGGTGCAGAGCATCTGGGGCTCCGTCCTGCATCTCAAGGGTTATCTTTGGATGGAGCCCAGACATGCCTGAGGTCTCTCGGGCTCCTCGTGGACCACATCAGCAGCTGAGGGGCTGGGAAAACCAAACAACAGAGGCCAAGCTGAGGGCTGGCACTCATTTCCCTTCAGTATTGACCTCTCTGGGATCAGTACTAAAGGAGGGGGGATGCTCATGTCTGAACTACTCACCCCCAGCTCGCTGCAGCCCGGGAGCTCATGATGCTGCCCCTGCTCCGTGCCAGGGTCTGGGGCACATTTTACCTTAGGAGTGATGACAAAATACACCCCGAGGCCCCCTCAGTGCTGCTGCCCCTCTGGTGAGCATCCCTGTGAACCTCTCTGCTGGCTGGCTGCAGGAGGTGTAAACCCAGCTGAGTGCCTTCAGTTGGCTTGGCTGCTGCAGGAGCTGGGGCCCCGGGCTCGGGGGGTCTGCTTGCAGGACGTTCTCCTCTTGCCCTCCTCAGCATCGCTTGCCTGGGTTGATCTTCCCAAAACCTCCCCATGCTCCATGGAGCCACTTCTCCACCACTTGGTTTATTATGAATGAAGCCTGTGAGTGCGCATCTCCCTTTGGGATACAGGAGGGATCCTCTGTGGAGCTCGGCATCCTCGAGCTGAGAGGATCCCAGGTTTTATCTGCTGTTTTCCCTTCGACTAAAGGAGCCATTTCTCCTCCAGCTGCCCTGGGGAGCTGCCTCCTCCTGCCTCCTCTCCTCACCTCTTCCTTGAATTGCACCTTCCAGCCCACGGTGAGCCGCAGGAGGGTGAGAGGTGATCCTAGAGCATCGTTTTAATGCGCTCTGAGCTGGGGACAGCCAGAACTTTCCATGCTCAGTGCCAGCGAGCTGTGCCAGCAGGGATAATTCTGTGCCTGCTGCCTGCAGGAGGGACCTTGGGCACAGATAATGAGCTTTGCTGGGCTGGGAAGGGCACGGCCACGATCTTGTTACTTGCCCGTGTGGTTTCATCCTCTTAAGTGCAATGCATCAGCGTAATGAAAGAAGCCAGCTTGGGGCTGGGGTTGTTTTACTGGGGGAAGGCTTCAGCTTCAGGGGGGATGAGGCCCTCAAGGCAACGTCTGCCGCTGGGCTTTGTGGCCATGGGAGGCTGCTGATGGGACTTTGGGGTTGGGAAGAGCGGAGGAGTTGTTTCCAGAGGGCAGCGTGGTGCTCGTAGGGGAGTACTTATAGAGCCAGGCGGGTAGAAGCACTGGTGTGGGTTGGGTTGAAGGGACCTCAAAGCTCCTCCAGCTCCAACCCCTGCCATGGTCATGGGTACCTTCCACTGGAGCAGTTGCTCCAACCCCTGTGTCCAACCTGGCCTTGAGCACTGCAGGGATGGGGCAGCCACAGC
>JAOEHX010012705.1:8331-24026 GCA_025448015.1 Bolborhynchus lineola
AAGAAACTAATTTTAACTGATATATACACAACAGACACTTGTCCTCAGCTTTTGACTAAGAATGTATATAACAACATTATATCATTATATACATACGTGTACATATACGTATACATGTAGGCACTCGCTACGCAGTTTTTTCTCGTCAAGTGCAAAGCATGAGTATCCTGAAGCCAGATGTATATTTTGAGAGACGAGGCCAAGAGTGCTGAAACTAGCCTAGACTTCAAGACTGCCTTATTCAAATGGATTAACTGTGGAAAGACCTGGGTTTTATTACTTCCTTTTGAGGTAACCATCAGATAGATGTTCAAAGAGCACAGGCACTTCTATTAAGGGTATTCACACTCTTTCACAAAGCTATGTTGGAGCTGCAATAGGAAGCACAGCAGGCAGTTTCACAACACAAGACTTCAGAGACAATGCTTCAGAGTCTTAAAGGGCTCCTGACCCTCACTCGCAGCCCATGTCACAACATTCAATTCCTCAGGACACAGCAACTTCAATTGGGAAAAAAAAAATCAATTCTGCCATCCAAAAGAGCAGTGCAAAATTGATCTCCATGTCCATGGACAGCTTATTGTGGGGAGAGCAGACAGGTTTGGGCTTGACCCAAGTTAAAAGAGCTCAGGTGGGCAGCGCCACTCTGGGACAAAAAACTGCTCTAACTCTGGCTCAGTTCACTGTCCCAGTTTGCAGGACTGGTCCATGAATACCTGAGCTGGTGTAACTGGGGGAGGAAGAGTGTGGGACCAGAAATGAGCAGTAGTGGGTGGAAGCTGAGGAGCAAAACCCCCCTTCAGCTGTGACTGCCACTGAACTACTGAGCGACTGGTATCATTCAGTGTAATTTCTGAAGCTTTCTGCAGCGCTGGAAGCAAGAGAATATGCTATCTTGGTTTGGGTGGACAGGAAAACTGTGAATAAACATGACAGCTCTGAGAGGTGCCTCCATAAACCAGCATGGTGTTCAAAAGAAGTTCTGGCTAGCTCAGAAGATTTTACCACCACAACCCTTTCTGGAAAATCCTGTTAGAATCCATCAGCAATTAAACCTCTCAGGCGATATATAACAGACTTTTAAAGGACTCTCCACAAGCTGTGAAATAGGTTATTTTACAGCCTTGTACTTAAGTAGTCATCTATTCCTTTATAAATTGAATGAGTATTTAACTGTAACAGATATTTCCAATTCATATGCAAATGGTGTTCTATTTTGATAGCATTTTTACTCACTTTACAGACTTGAAGATTTGGCATTTAAGACCAGAAATGACTATCAGGTCATTTACTAGAATCTCCTTACCTTGGATTCCTAAACTTTACTCCACACTAAGCTAAGTAATTTATTTGATCAAAATGTAGGTTGTGTTCGACAGCTGCCACAAACTTGCTCAATATTCCTGAAGTTCAGTGTCTTCCCCACTGTTCCATAATTGTCATAGCAGTTTCTTTACTGTGACTAGCAGATTTTTCTGCTTTTCCTGATTTTCGTAACATTCTCCCAGGCTGCTCTGTACAGCTTCAATGCACTTCACCTGTGCTGAGTGCTGGATATTTCCTAAGCTGAAATGCCAGTGTACTGTGGTTCAGATCCTCCACAGCCTTGGAGTTCAGTTACCAGTGAAATCACATTTATTTCTCAGGCTGTTTACAATTCAAACAAAAGGATTTCTCTGTACAGCATCCAAACCAGAAATAGTTAAGAGTACTTAAGCTTTTTGCAACAAGATCAAGTATTTAAAAGAAAAGTCTCTCCTCATGTTTCCTGTGGTTACAGTCTTCTGCATACCATACAGCTTAGGCTGTATCTACACAGCCTTTTTTTATGTATCACATAAGCTTTTACAGACAAGCTTGCTCTTCTAATCCTCTAAGGGTTCCACACTAATTCAGCCTTTTCCCTTCTAAACTTCTTAATTTCTTACTTATTCAGAAGATATTTCTACACTTTACTTCTTAACACTTTCTTATTTCCCTGGAGATATAATAATTTGTTTGCAGAATCACTGTTAAGCTCTGTACCTAACTGAATTATTAACAAATTTGTGACTCAACAAGGTAGCAAAATCCTACTCTTTCCCATTATCCTAACCCAGGTTTGACTGTACCTATAGGATGGCAATAGGTCTGGAAAGAGAATGTTACAGCTTTTGCAGTCAGATGAGTACTGATCTAATTTATAAACACCATGCCTGCTAAAATTTATTCGAAACATTCTGGCAAAACAGCTTTGTATCAGATCAAGCAGTAGGTGCCATCAGAATTCCCCAGACCACCCACAGGTCCTTTCAGGCCTCTTCTCATTCCCTTCCCACTCCTTGACTTCTGAGCTCGTGGCACCTGGCTGCAGCTGCTCTTTGTCAAACAGAAGCTTGAACCATGCTCATTCTTCCTGCCACTTTATATCTGTCTTTCACCTTGAACGCCCCCTCTCACACCAGGCTTTTCTGCCTTCCCTTAGGCTTTTTCCTGAATCAGTTATTTTATCTAGTAATCTTGGCATTGCCACTAAGCCAGAACCAAGCCCTAGCAGAGAGCCAGACTTGCCATAAGCAGCATTCCCTGGATGCAGCTCTGTGCAGTGAGATGCTCATAAGAGTGAGCAGGCAGGAGGGCAAAGCAATCTCTCTTGGCAATCAGACTGTGAGGAGCTTCACTGCATCACTGATGACTGAACATCTCAGTATCAGTGCTAAGTGGACCTGGAACAATGCAGAGGGCAGGGTCTGAACAGCACGTACCAGAGGACCATGAATGCCTGTGAGAGCTCTAGTTTTGGCAGTGACCTGCTGCAAGCTTCAGGAGCTGGATCCTTTCCTGGTGAGGAATACAGACTAATTCCCACATGAACTGCAGATTACAGGCCCTTCCCAGTTTTGGATCTGGATCCATTTCTTCCCCACTAAGGAAGAGGGAATATCAATAGCCAAGGAGTGCACTGCATTTAGGAGGAAACCTTTGAGAAAAGCTGGGCTACAACAACCTAGGGATTCTTCAGTTCCTACAGGACCTCCAGAAAGATCCAGGATCAAGGCCAGATGAGAAATCACTCTCTAGGACCTTGCCTAACATAGTAGTTTTCTTCTGGGGATGCAACCAGGCATAGGCATTTAACCAAAAGTGATCTAGCAAAAAAAAAAAGGATGCATCACCTTCAGCAGTGCTCAGGTCTGTTGTCTTCATCATGCTTCAGACCCATCCTGCAGCTGGTCCCATGCTTTTAGCAACAACTGTCCCATTTCACCTGTTCCGCATATGCTTCCGCATGGGTCCTACTAGCTGACATTTTCATAGAATCACAGAATCAACTAGGCTGGAAAAGGTCTTTAAGATCAAGTCCAACTGTTACTCCAGGACTGCCAAGTCTGCCACTTAAACCATATCACTAAGGGCCTTATCTACATGGTTTTTGAACACTTCCAGGGATGTTAATTCCACCACTTTCCTGGGCATCCCGTTGCAATGCCTGAACACCTCGTATGTGAAGAAATTGTTCCTAACATCCAATCTAAACCTCCTCTGGTGCAGCTTGAGGCTGTTACCTCTTGTCCTATCGCTTGTTACTTGGGAGAAGGGACCTACCCCA
Source organism: Bolborhynchus lineola (assembly GCA_025448015.1). Taxonomy (NCBI): domain Eukaryota; kingdom Metazoa; phylum Chordata; class Aves; order Psittaciformes; family Psittacidae; genus Bolborhynchus; species Bolborhynchus lineola. The sequence continues at coordinate 11,921 of JAOEHX010012705.1, forward strand.
CATTACAACCTCTTTTCAGGCAGTTGTAGAGAGTGATAAGGTCTCCTCTGAGCCTTCTACAGACTAAACAACCCCACTTCCTTCAGCTGCTCCTCATTGGACTTGTGCTCCAGACCCTTCATCAGCTTAGCTGCCCTTCTCTGGACCAGCTCCAGCACCTCAGTATCTCTCTTGCAGTGAGGGGTGCAGAACCAAACACAGTATTCAAGGTGCAGCCTCACCAGTCCCTGCACAACTCACTCTAGACTCTTAGCTCTGCAGAGCCAGCCAGGATACAGGATATATGTAGCTATAACTGGGACTGCTGATTCAAAAAAGATTGGGTAAGGTGGTGTTACAAGCAAAACTACCAGGCAAGAACAGGAAATACAGGGAGAAAAGAAAGGAAGTACAAGCCACCCCATGGACTACTTTCCCAGCACTGGCAAGCAAGCAAAGTGGCTGCAGCTGGTGCTGGCACTTGCACAACAGGTTCCCCTCAGGTACTTTGGTCCCATCCAACAGCCATCTGTTCCTTCCTGGCCTCTCAAAAGCACAGACACGGCAGATCTTTTCCATGTGCCGCAGATCAAACTCTGCTATGACCCTGAGGGACTCCCCATCTTTTCCAGCACACTGCAGCTGCAGACACAAAAAAAAAAAGCTCAGGGAGACTGCTCATGAGTGGCTCCATAAACCATCAAGGTTAGACAGGAGTCACAGAGAAACAACCAGCAACACAGCACATCTGATGCTGCCACTAGCCCCTGTTAACCTGCTTGCATGGCTGGAGCTATGGATGATGCAGACAGTAGCTCCTTTTCCATGAATCAGCACTGATGCTGGCAAAGCAGCTGTGGTGTAATGTACTGTCAACAAAAAAATGTGAGTCTGGACAAGCACTAATTTATACACTCTTGCCACAGACTCTACAAGTCACACACCAAACTCTCTGTGCTCTGGCATGCTCCCCACATAGCCATAGCACAGAGGTTTTGTGTATGGCGTTGGCTCTCTCCTCTCCACTACTGATTCCCCTGGCTGTGGTCACAGGTTAGCAGTACCTACATAGCCTTCCCCATTGTGCACCCCAGAGATCCCCACCCAGTGCTCAGAACATCTCTGTTTATGCATTTTCCCTGCCAGCTAGAGACCCCTTCATTTGTCAGTCCCCCAGACTCAAAGCACAACTCTTCTGCCAAAGTCACCACCATTCATTTCATGAATGTAGACCAGGCTGGATGTGGCTCTGGGCATCCTCATCTAATTGAAGATGTCCCTGCTCATTGCACAGGACTTGGACTAGATGACCTTTGAAGATCACCTCCAACCCAAAGTATCCTATGATAACGTTGCGCTGAACAGCACAAGCATCACTTTTGGTAAGTTCAGGGTAGGAATCAGACTGCACCAACACATTGCCTCTCTGTCATGCACAGCCTGTGCTACACGAACCTAACAAAGCCATGCATTTCACTCCCAGCACACTGCAACCCATTTGAGAAGCTTTGCCAAGACTTTCCACAGCAACTCTTTCTGTGGGAAGTTAAAGAGACACATCACTTTCATCAAATCAGCCTGTTTGGGCCCTCAAGGTCAGGGCTGCCTTCACATAAAGCTGACTCAGATCCAACAGAGATATACGCAAGATCAGATCTGCATCCTCAGCTTCAATACAGGTTGGAGCACTTTTTTTTTCACTCAGCCATGGATCATTTCAATATTACAAATGGATGTAATTTTCCTGTCAGAAACACAAATACATTCTAAAACTTGGCTTGATTCAGGCAAAACTCTAATTTTCCAAATCTGTCTAATTATATGACCCATAACTGATTAAAATGTCCAAAAGAATAGTTTTATATTTTCAAAAGGAACATTTCCATTTGATTTTTACTCCTCGTGTCATGCAGCTCCTTTTGCAAAGGATAAGCAGACAAATTTTTCTTCTTTTTCCAAGTTTATTTCTTCTTCTGCCTATGTTATGGCTTCTGCAAACATATCTTACATGCTGGAGCCAGAAGAAAACCTTGCCTAAACATCTTTTATGCCATATGCCAGGAGCACTTTGCAAAGATTTCTGCACTGTGTTGGAGCCCAGCTAAAATCAAGAGCACCCTTGAACATGAGGAACCTGACATAGGGATCTTGGAAAAACAGCATGTCAGGTGCCAGAATGAGTGCTTTAAAAATTATACTGGTAATTACAGAAAAAGATTGTTACAGAGAAAAGGGATGCCACCATATTGTCTATTGGTTATGCGACTGCATTCAGTAACAAACGCTGTTTATTCTGAAAGCTGGCACAGATGGTACATACAGTACCACTGATTTAAAGAGCCCTCTGCGCACTGTCCTCTTCACAGTCTACACTACTGTTAATATTAACTCTTTATATTCACTGCAGGCACAGAAATGTTAGCAGCAAGTAATAAGCACACATTTTTTCTATGCCTCTGTGAGTTCTTTGCAAACCTCAGCAGGACAAAAATCCTAATACTTCACTTTCTTCCCATTAAGTAGGAAACCAGAAAGTTGCAGGTTTTCCTCCTTCACCTGGGTTTCCTCCTCCACAAGTAGCTTAAAATTCCTGTTAACTGAACACACAAACTTGTACTGACAGCACCAGGCAGCAGAGCTGTTGACTACTTTGCCCAGCATGTTTTAATTTAATCTTGCATTCATTGCTCATTGCAGTTTACTTGTTGCCCAACACCAACCCTCTGTTGCTGCCTAGCTTCTTGCCCTCACTGTATGAAAAGCTGACTCATGAAATCAAAGTGACCAGTGCATCTTTTCAAGCTCCCTTTAAGCCAGAGAAGCAACTGCATAGAAAAAAAAAAACACCTAAAAGAAGAATGGGAAGCATTCTAGCTGTTGTCTACTAGCATAGAAACTTAAATCCCACTAAAACTAAGAGTAAAATCAAACTCTTCTAAATCCCATTTCAAATGGTACACTTTCTCTTTCTACAGTCTTTTGTTTCAGTTTCAGTCCCCACACACTTCAGAGTGTGATCCTGAGGGACACTTGGTATGTAAGCATGCTTAAAATGTAAAGAGAGAAAATGATATTACAAGTTGAGTTTATGAGGCCAGTCTTAACTTGGTCTTTCCTAGTTTACACATTTGAGATTAGTTAAAAAAGTAACCCAAACAAACCACAAGATCCCAAGAAAAGTGTTGTAATGCATGATCCCTAGTAATTACTTCTCCCCAGAGCCACTACCAAGGTCTGTTTCTATAACCTGTATACCAAGAGACAAGAGCATTGCTTGAGTAGAAGAACACATAACTAATTCAAAACATGCTTTCTGTTTGTTTCTGATATAACTTACTCAAAACTACTCGAGGGAATTAGGAAAGAGGAAAAAAATCAGACTGCCAATTTCCACCTCAGACACCCATCCTGGTCACAGACATGCAGTTTCACACTCGCCCAGACCAGCTGAGAAGCAAAGAGAAAGTATAAACTAAGACACGTGGGCCTTTAGCACATCACCTGGTTGAGGAAATGGTAGGATATGCTTCAGTTTAGTGAATGCATTTACCTTCCTGAAGAACAAGAGAGCCGAGGGTCCCAAAGTTACCTAACAAGCATGAAAACACCCAAGGGATACTCAGAACCGCAAATCTCAGAAATTAAGCTGCAATTATTGCAGTGATTTCCGACTGAAAGCTTCCACTGCCTGTCGAGCCATTTTTCGGAGCAACCCTCGCAAACAGCGGACTGGGGCACCTCCAACAGGTGCCCCACTGCACACCCGCAGCCTAGGAAATGAAGCTACCCGAAATCACACTTTTCGCGACGAAAAGTGGGTGACTGTATGCTGCCAAATATGCCCGCGGTAGGAAACTCCGGGACCGCCCCACCGGGGCACCCGGAGACAGACACAGAGCCGCGAACCCCGCGGAGCTGGCAGCGGGACATGCTCAGTGCGAACGGCGAGCCCCGCCCCGCCTGACCCGGATACAGACGGCGCTGTCTGCTCGCCGGCCCGGTGAGCAGCGTGGAGTCGGGCCGGTCGTGCCACCGGTGTAGCAGCAGTGGAGGGCGCGGAGCCTCCCGGCGGTGTTATGGGTCTGTGGTGAGCGCCCGGCACCGCTGCCTACTCCACTGTTCCCCCCCTGCCCCGCGGCCATGGCCCCCATGGGGATCCGTCTCTCGCCGCTCGGCATGGCTGTGTTCTGCCTGCTGGGGCTGGGTGTTCTCTACCACCTCTATTCCGGCTTCCTGGCCGGCCGTTTCGCCTTCTTTATGCTGAGCGAGCCGGCGGCCGGCGAGCCCGACACCCCCCACGGCTCCGGTGCGGTGGACCTGCGGGAGCTGCTGGCCGTGTCCGTTCTGGCTGCTGTCAGGGGTGGAGAGGAGGTGAAGCGGGTCCGCGATGGTAACGACCTCAATGCTAAGGCCAAGGGGAAGACGCGGGAGGGGGCCGAGGAGCAGCTGACGAGCGGTGACCTGCTGTCCAACCGCAAGATGTTCTACCTGCTGAAGAGCGCCTTCCCCGCCGTGCAGGTGGGTACCGGGCTCCCTTCCCTCAGGTGGGCGGCTGCGGGCCCGCAGCTGGGCTCTACTCACCTCGCGGTGTAGAGCCCCAGGGGTAGGCTGTAATACTGGTCTTGTAACGCCATAAGGGCTCAACCGCTTGCGGGGAGACACGTGTCGCCTCTCAGTTTTGTAATTGCCGACGGGAAACGCTGCCCTGGGTTTGCATTTTTCCTTCCCCTCTCGCAGGTTCAGTGGCAGTGCCACCTCATATATGTTGCCGTGGGTGCTGAGTTGCAGGGGAAGGGGATGGATCATGTGTAAGCAAAGCTGTGTGGTATGAAACGGTATATTTGAAATGATAAGGGCATGAGGGGTGAAAAACACTGACTCTTAATTGTTGTGGATTAAGTGCTCTATGGTTAAGGATAAAGGCCACTTCATAGTGCATATTCTGCATGTGTTTATGGTGCTGCAGTTGGGAATACTGTTATTTTTGTAATTATACTTCCTGTCAGTGGTCATTCCCATTTCTAAGTTACAGGGAGAAAGGATTGGAAATTTGTGGTTTAGGAACACAGTGTTACATTACCTGAGGTCTTGGCTCTGGTGGCTTTGGGCCAGCAGCTAAACTAACAGCTGTGTCACTCTGTGTATCACTGCCTACGTGGGCAAAATAAATTTACTTTTCTTTCATAGGTGCACACCCCTCCCTGCCCTCATGAGTTTCTGAAATCTGGGTCTAACGCCTAAGGTCACACCCAAACCAGAGTCGTGCTTTGGGGGTTTTGATGATGTTGTTATCACTTTTGCATTAGCGAATGGAAACTTCTCAGTAGTCTCTTGATGTTAAAGTCTAGTTTTTTATTGTCATTTAAAACTGATAGCAAACTCTAGTTTTGGATTTAAAAGGTGACAATTGCATGCTTTTCCTGGACAGGTAGTGTAGTGAAGTTTACTTTTTGGTCAAGTTTAGTTAACTACTCAATGAGTTTTCAGTGATTGTTTTAGAAGTTCATCAGGGTGGTGTGTAGATTTTTGGTGCTTTGTTTCTTTGGAGTTTTTAAATGTTGTAGAGAACCCTTTTAATATAATATCTAAAGAAATCACCAAATTCTTCAATATTTGCAGTGAGCTTGGTATGTGATTAATCTTTCCTGATAGAAAGATTGTGAAGGTTATGTCCTGAAGATTGCTGGATTGGCAGTTAATAGCAAACCACCTTAGCAGGCCCTGCATTAAAGGAAGAAAAGCATTGTCCCCTGTTATTTTTTGTTCAGTGTCTTCACAGAGCTCGGTGTTAACAGCATGTCTGTATCGCTGCCTGAAACCTGTAGAGTTTCTCCCCTTCTGCAGGTGGAGAGACTTCATTAGATACGAGAGTTGTTTATTCTTCTAGAGGAGTCTGGGGCTTTGGTCTGCACTTGAAGAGCTCAGTGAACTGTAGTGCCTGTTCCATGTCTGGCTATGTGCATAAATTCTGCTCTGGTGCCTGGGATGCATACTAGTGACTTGTGTGTCTTCCTCTCAGTAGGTGTTGACTTTGAAAATCTACTTTAAAAGAACTTTGGTACTCCTCCTTTATTTTTCTTGCAGTTAACTTTTGCTGCTGGTCTTTAAAAACTAGATAGTACTTTCTGAGGTGCATGTGTGTTCTCTAGCATAGTGTGAGGACAAAAATGCGTGTGCACATCTGTGGAACTGGGGAAAAAAAAAAATCAAGCACATGTGTTTTCTTTTTTCATCCCTCTCCTGCCACTGAGCTTGAGCACTGAGGATGGCTGGGAAGAGTTTGTTTGACAAATCTTTCAACTGTTCTCCTTATTCAGTTTGACATATCAGCTCTGGGATATTTGGTATTCTGAGTACATGATCTGGATAGTAACAGGTTATCTCATGCAGTGCTTAAAAATTATGCACTAAGCAGTATGTACTGATAAGACATTCTGCCTCTTAAAGTCTATACTATGATGATGTATTTGTAAACATTTGTCCAGAACAAAATAACCTTTTTTCTTTTTTTCTTTCTTTACACTATATACATGTGGCACTGTATCTTCCTGAGGTGTAAAGCCAAGGTCTCATCTCAATCTGCAAGTCCTTCATGTGTACCTTCAGCACAACATGCCTAAAACTGCAACTGTTCTATAGAGCAGACCTGCTACAGTTTTGGGTTTAATAGGAGGGTTACACAGGATTTCCTGAGACACCTTTCATTTGAGACAGTATGAAGCTGCATCTTGTAAGAAGCGTTGTACTTTTTACCTGCAGCCTTATCCCCTTGTACAGAGTGATGCTCCAGAATAAAAAACATTGCTGAAGTGGAATGAAAACCCTCCTTTTGCTAGAGAAGATACTGCTAACAAAGTTGTTGAACAAAACTGAATGGATTCCATGAGTAAACATATGTAAAATGCTGATTTACTGTCATCATGGAGTCCTTGGCCTAACAGGGGTACCTCAGCATTCAAATTAGTGCCAAATATTGCAACCAGTAAAAAAAAAAACCCAAACAAACTGTCACAAAAAACAACATGCCAAAATATGTATATAATGTAAAGAAAATGGAGCTTTGAGCAACCTGGTCCAGTGGAAGGTATCCCTGCCCATGGCAGGAGAGTTGAAACTGGATGAGCTTTAAGATCTTTTCCAGCCCAAACCATTCTGTGAACCTCTAACAATACCCTTGGGTTTCCAATGTTTAAAAATAACCAGGGGGAGAAGTTTGACTGAAAAAGCTGAAGTCAATGAGCAGCCTTGGTTTCCCTGTATTGTGCCGCTGGACATAAAAAGGGGAAGCATGCAAATCATCTGTCTGAAGCATATTTTCTCCTAAGGTGTGATTAAGAGAAGATGGAATACTTAGGCTTTTTGCTTGCAGAAGCTGACATAGATCTGGAAAAAGTCTTAACAGTCCTGACAGTAGTGATTTATACAAAAACTGTCAAAATCTGAGGGCAGGAAGAGAGGGGAAAAAAAACCCAACCCACTACAACAGATCACAGAGAATGTTTTGTTCTTTTACATAAAGGTACTGACTCTACAGAGGAAGAGGAACTCTACTGCTTACATCACCTGCTCAACTTGATATAAGTAGATGCATTTGCATCAGTTCAAGACTTCTTACAGCTAGGTTAGATAAGACCAAAGAGGAATGGATCAATTCTATTTTATCACTGTGTAGTAAAATTGAGTGGTATTGGGTATTGTTACATCCCTCAGAAATAGGCATGAGAAAGATAATGGAGGAAGGGGCAATTAGGTTATTTCTAACTTGGGTATTACCCAGTGTTGTCCGATCACAGTCAGTATCCAGCAGCGCTTATTTGCATGCATCTTCTATTAAGTATAGTTGCTTAAAATACATTTAATGCTAAAATATATGCAGTGTTTTCCCTTGATAAGGTCCTGAACTGCAGTTACAGGCTTTGAGGTGTTTACTTCTTCTGCACTACCTGTGTGTTGTTGTCCTCATCTATTTGCTTGTCATGCTGAGAATGAATTAAACCTCTGATCCAGCTATGATCATCCCCTCCGCTCCTTTTCATTTTTTAAGTTCTTTGTTATCTTTTTCTGGGTTGCTTTGTTGCGGTCCTGGTTAGTTCTGCTGTTTATTCCTTGAGCTAACACAGTGATGGTGCTGTAAAGACTGGGATGGGAATCTCCCTGGGGTTAGGAAGGTGCTTGAATGGAAGAAGGAACTGGGGAGGCAGTGTTCCCAAATTCAGTTAGAGAATGGCCAGAAACACTGTAATGTTCTGCCCAGAGGAGCTTCTCTGTTTAAAGAGATGATTCATGATACCTGGGTTTTAGCTCGAGTACCTGGTAAAAGAGGTTCTCTCAGTGCCACGCATCACGGTCTTCCATTCTTTTAGCACTGCTTGTCCAGGGATCAGTGTCAGGAGCTTGATATTTGAATATATGCAAGGTACAAATGTAAAAGGTTATTTAGGAATGCCCTAGTTTACTTAGCATTGTGGCTTTATCAACACCCTGTGCCGGCACATCTGAAGGAGCACCTCTTCTTGCTTATAAAGGCAGGAGTGATTGGCAGAGGAATATGTGACCCTTAAACTAGTACTTTAGCCATATTCCCTCTTTATTCTGACTATGAAAAAAGCCATCACTTTTAAAGTGATGAAATTTAACCCCCCCACACACACAATTCTGCTACTTCTCTTGTGCACTGACCTGGCGTTATTTTCATGGGATGCAGCCTTCAGTCTTATTTAAGAGAATAAATGCTGCCTTATACTCTCATTTTCAAGTTTGGGCTTATTGTTGACCAGTGCATTAGAATTGTAGAATCGTACAATGGTTTGGGTTGGAAGGAAACTTAAACTCATCTACTTCCATTGATTTATGTTCTGTATTTGCACCAGCTATATGTCTTGTTTTCTATTCTAAATACTGAATAGAGAAATATCCTTTGTTCCTTCTGGGGTATTTTTTATGTTTTTTCTTTATTTTGGTTGTTTTGTGGTTTGTTTTGTTGTTGTGACTGTGATGTATATCAAATCTTCCTCTGTCCCAGTCTTCTGGCTTCTTTTTATTAGTCTTGCCACTGGTCTGAATCTGAACGTTCTATCTTCTTCCCACTTAAGGCAAATGATAAATACCACATTTCAAGTTTGAGCATGATAATGCCAGAATCAGGCGTCAGTGTTTGAAATGGAAATTTAAGAACATGACGGTTTTACTTTTAATGAGATTTTCTTCTAAATTAATTCCACTTTTTGAAGATTTATGTCTCCAAGCACTCAATTTTTATGAAGTACCTGAAGTACTTTCTAGGTTTAAACATGCCATTTACAGGCCTCTGACCACAGTGCCAACTATCATACTGGAATTTTATCTGAGATGGTGAGCTCTGCATCTGATACAGATTCTGTGGGAAAGACGGATACGTTAAAGAAGCAGGTTTAAAAAACAAAATGCTACTTAAACTTCGGAAGGATTTCAGTGCTTTGCTGAATAAGTTCAGTAATTTGTTTGTCTCTTCGTGCTGTGAGAATGGCATCTTCAGGTCTTAACTTTTTAACAAAATTAATGTCCTTCTGACCCAGATGATCTTAGCAGCTGCCAACAGGTATTTAAGTAAAGTAAGAAGTGTGGATGTTAATCTGAAATCTCAGTAGTAGGTGTTGCCTGGAGATGCATCTCTCAACATGGGTTCTAATTGACGTTAGATGATTTATGCTGGTTCTCTTTACAAAAAATGAAATCGAAGCCTGTACCTTTATGTTAATGAGTTCTGTGATTATTAGATGGAAATACAAGTAGTTTGTTTGGTTTGTGTGCATACTGGGGGTGTTTAATCTGTCAGCTAAATTCACACTGGAAGTTTTCTCAGTGTTATATATTGTATTGGTAGGCTTCTAATCTGGCCTTATTTGGATGTTTTCTTAAACTGAAAAGTAGTGTTGCAGCTCTTGTGACAAGCTAGTCCTCCCTTTCTCTTTGCTAGATTTGCATTTGTATAGAACTGAAACGGAGAATTTTGCCATCTACGGAAACAACTTGTGTGAGCTAACAAGTGAGTGGCTTTATTCTTTTGCTGGGCTTAAAGTCTAGTTGTTTCTCCAGATTACTGGTGGAAACTGAATTCTGTGATCCATTCATTATAAGCCAGTAGAAGCAGAGTTGTCATCTGGTACATCTTAACCATTTATAAAAACCTGTTTGTTTAACTTTGCTTCCTGCTAGCTGAATGACTGAAGCCACATAACAAGTTTTAATAAGCACTACTTGAGCTTTTTGACATTTAGGCTTGTCCATATTGTTCTTCGCATACCCTATGATCTTGCTCCTGCATGAAATGATGGCTTCTTGTCATTAAATTAAATAAAGATGTAGTTGGTGGATGGAAACTTCTGGCTGAACTTCTGTGTCTTGAAAAATGCATGTGTCCTTTATCTGTATTGTGACATTATTATAGGAGTATTTGTTGTTTTCATTTCAAATGAATGATGAGACCAGTGGCTTTTATACATTTTCTTCTTTCACGTTAGTATATTTTTGTACCTTACACTTTTATATACAAATATACTTTATATTTTTGTTAAACTTTATTACCTTTTAACAAGCTATTTATTTAGAGAACCATGTGGTTTGAGTAAGGTCTTCTCTGTCGTTTGATAACAAAATTTACCCTGCTGAAACTCTTTGTAAACTGGACCCTAGCAAGAGGAACCTTCTTGAAAGGCATGAAGATCATCACCTGTAAAAGCTCATTTTTCATTTCTAATGTGTTGTAGTAACCTAAGGAGGAAAAGAACCTTTCCAAGAGGAAGCAGCTGTCTTTAAAAATGTCAGCGTATTGAATAAAAATACTTTTTTACTATGCTGGCAAGGCTGCTATTCAAATTGTTTAAAGCTTTTAAAAGTGTTTAAACTTAAAGGAAGTGATACTTTGATTTCCAAGTTTGCAGGAAGCAGCTTTTTGTTCATAGTGAAAACTGCTACATTCTACCCCAATTTTGAAGTTGGAAGGGAGTGATCATAAGTGGTCCTGGCAGCACTTGATGAGCTAAGTCTTGGTGTGAATGCAGGTCTGCCCTTCTGTAGTAGATTCTGGAGTCCTGTTTTGTATAAATTAGATACTTTTCTTAGTTTTTGGAAATACAGTACTTTGACCTCTTCCTGCGCTCCTGGAGAGTGCTCTTATGTTGTGCATATTTACACGTCCTGACTTGTTGAGGGGGTGTTTACATTCAGAGATTTTGGCATCTGATCCCTTCACACAACTTTGTGCTTAAAGATACTGTGAGAAGATAAGACAGCTTTCACCTCTGATACATTTGAGGGGAAAAAACAGAGAGGAGCTGAGCAAGTGGAGGTAAAACAGTCTGACTTGCGTAGTGAGTGTAAGGACAAGTTGCTTTTCAGAGCAGCGCAGTGACATTGGTTGGGGGTGCAAAGTGTGAGGCTTGGTTTGTAAGTGGAAGAAAGCCCAAAGGCTTTTTCTGTTGCTTGAGTTGTGACATCTCTGAAGCACAGCCAAGTAGCAGTAAATAAATTATAGTCCTGTGCAACCCCTTGGTAGGTCAGTACACCATTCAAGGTGCGTAGTTGTGAGTATGTGCTTATTGGTTGCTCTGGACGTTACTCCAGAAGGTACATGTAGTGATAAAATATTTTCTACTGTTTGCAGGGAATATCTCTCAGTAAGCCTGTAAGAAGGTGTCATAACCATTGTTGGATTATGGTTTGTAAATATTTGCATTTGCTTATTTACTTCTGGCCCTCCAATCTTTCCTCCATCTCATGATGTGTGAATACAAATGGTGAAATTTGAATCTGGGGTATAGGTAATATTTACATTGTGGATCTCTGGTGAAGGGGCTGTGTATGTCATGCAGAATTAGTGCCCTAACTAAACAGAAAAATAAAGTCAAACATCTATTAATGTTCTACTAACATTCCCTTGTACATGCTGTTTTGTCTTTGCCTCCAGGGTTTTCATTTTCATGGCCCCATTCAAATCATAGAATCTTAGAACAGTTGGAGTTGGAAAGGACCTTAAGATAATCGAGTTCCTTGCCATGGGCAGGGACGCCTCTCACTAAACCATGCCACCCAAGGCTCTGTCCAACCTGGCCTTGAACACTGCCAGGGATGGAGCATTCACAGCTTCCCT
>JAOEHX010012711.1:0-12419 GCA_025448015.1 Bolborhynchus lineola
AATTCTTTACTGTAAGGGTGGTGAGGCACTGGAATGGGTTTCCCAGGGAAGTTGTGAATGCTCCATCCCTGGCGGTGTTCAAGACCAGGTTGGACATAGCCTTGGGTGGCCTGGTTTAGTGTGAGGTGTCCCTGCCCATGGCAGGGAATTTGGAATTAGATGATCTTAAGGTCCTTTCCAACCCTAACTCTTCTATGATTCTATGATTCTAGGTAGAGGATAGCCATGTGTTTTCACCTACAACAGAGAATAAGTAACACAGTAAAGAAGGTCTTTTCTTAATATTTAAGAAAAGTATGAGGGCAGGGGTAAGAGGGAGCAAACAAAACACAAATAGATCTGAGAGCCACAGAAAGTAGGTTCTTGTTCTAGGGAGTTGCAAAGGAGCTTCATGCAAGGAAACCACCTGTCTCTGGATACATCTAACGTCAACAAAGCAGGATTTGGTACACTTCTTTAAATAAGGAGAATTCTTTCAAATAGACTATCACCAATTTCCCCTCCTACCTGAAATAATATAGAATTTTGGCTACCTGCTCACATCAAAAGAGTCACAAATCTTCTGACCTTCATGATGAGATGCAATATAGTAAAAAGGGTCAGTGGCAACAGGTCTATGTCTTCTAGCAAAAAAACTGAAATACAAAACAGAAGATCAAGAGGATCTTCTGCCATATTTCTTACAGACTTCTTCCTTGAGTCAATTAAGAGTTTGGTTCTTAACTAATCCATATTTAAACACCCTTTTTCTTCCTGGTTACAATATCTAGAGAGTAACATAAACTAGAGTGGGAAAAACTCCCAGAAACTAGGAAGACTGAGTGAATATTCTTTACTGATAAGGTAAGAGAGGTTTGTGATGAAGAAAACATTATGATCAATAATCAGACACACATCAAACTGAGTGACTGAGAGGCACATTGAACAAGTGGAGCAGCACCCAATATGTCTTGTTTTCTTTCCTGTTGTACTGCTGTGCTTGCTTTTTAAGTTTTGGACGGTATCTTCAGAATCTGAAAAGACATCCCTGATGCCACACCTATTTATTCCTTTATTTTGCAGGCAGTCTACAGAGAGCAAAATCTGATCCACAACAGAGGATCCTTTGAGTTGTAGTGTTTACCATGCTATCTGAAGCCCTAACCACTTCATTCTTTGTAATTTGATTATTTGGTCACGCCCTGGAATGCAAAGTATTACTCTGATGTATTTGGATAAACCTAGCCTCTTCAAATACAGTAAGTAGCTGAATGATGTATGTTAATGACATGCTCTCAATAATTTTTATAATGCGAGATCTCAGCCCAGATTTAATGTTTAATATCCTTGGGATTCACATTGAAATTACTACACACATTATGTATTCCATTCCTTGGACTTAGAATTAATTTCAAAACAGAGCAAAAGTGCATCCTATTTATTTTCTTGAGGGAATTTGCATCAGTAACAGTCTATTTATTCTGGAGTTTCTGAAGTTAGAAATACCTTTTCCCTGCGCTATCTTTGATCTATCCTGATGAATTGTGCAGAACATTTCATTTCTGTGTCTTGTCTCGGTTATGCCATTTCCTTGTTCACTTGAAAAATATTTATTCTAGTAAAATTTGCTTCCTTAAACAAAGGGCACAGGTTGCTACAAAACAGTCTCACAGAGTCTTTGACATAAAGCTGTCTGCCAAAAATAAACATAAAAAAATAGCTGCTTCTCTAGATCTCCTTTATGGAAGATTGCATCAGAGAATTCATAATCTGCATGGCTTTGATCGATCATTCAATCTTTGCATTGGTGATGTTTCTAATACAGGGGCTTAGCCTCTGGAATGACTCCAAACAGGACGGAACAAAGCAGCTAAACCTGTGTTAGGTTGTGATCTGAGTACTCTCAGGCAATAAATCTTTAGTTTTCAAGATTGGCAACTGTCTCAAAATTAGAATTAAAGGAACATTTAGCATCAGTTATGTTCTCAGTGCTGTCAGGAATTGCTTTCTCAGGCATTCTTTTGAAAGTCTGGGTCTTAGTCTCAAGCATACATCTAAGATACCCACTAAACCCACTAATCCACTCTTTCACTCCCCTCCTCAAAAATCAAGCCCAAAAGTCAGTGGTAAGATATACAAGAGGAAAGGGTGCTGAAGCTTCCATTTATTGTAGTCCCACATGATGCCATGATTTGCTCAAGTTAGGCTGCCAATGATCCAGTTATCTCTGAGCAGGTCTTTCACCTTAACCAGTGCAGACAGAAAATCCCAGTGTGAACTAGTCTGCTTAGGAAAAGGGAGTTTCTCCTCAGCATGTTGGTGATGCTATTTGGGTGTGTAAGGGAAGAACAATCTCTCACGATAGCTGGAGGAGGGTTTCAGGATTACCTATGGGCTTGCTTAAACCTCAGGTATGAATGGCTGCTTGGCCACACTGTCCTCCTAGGCTAAAGCTATGGAGAGTTTCTCACCTAATTTCTCCTTCAGGCATACTAAGCACAAACTCATCTGGTTCCCAGCTTTCCCCTTTCTACATAACAAACCCCCATGTGAGGGTGAGCATCGCACTGTTGGGACGCTGAAATGGTCTCACCTATTTCACAACAAGTTCTGACAGGCTCCTCAATACAGCTTATTCTCCCCACTTCCTATGAATGCTGCAGTAGGTACTCCCTTAACAGTTCTAGCGTCACACCAGGCAGAGTGAGCAGGGGAAATAACTCCTCCTCTCATCTAATGGCTCTGTGAAGTTTTCATATTAAGTAGAGCAGGAACTGCAACATCCCAGCTGAGTGCCCTAATCCCCCTGCTGTGCCTCCGTACTTGCTCTCCCTGGCTACTTAATTCTGTTTTACAAAATCAAGCTGCTTCACTGGAGAGAAACTGGGAACAATCCCTCACAGAGCCTGGCCTGTTAGTTATGGTATTTCCCCATGAGATGTAAGCTTGAAGCTTTTTCCAGTAGAGAAGTGAACTAAGGTCTCCTACAGCCCAACTGAAAGATATAGCCACTGAAATACTTTTTCTTACCATGAAATGAAGCACATCTCCAAAGGAATGTATTCCTGCCAATGTGCCTTTCCATATGCAATTACCTTCTCCCTCCTCCTCTGCGTTGGGATGGGGAAGAGCTGGGAATTTGGCCCTGAATGAAAGATTATTAGCTCCTCTCTCAGCAAGGGAAAAGACAGGGACATACAATAAGAATATTAATTTTAATGAGAAACTCAGACTGGCAAGAGAACTTTATTGGCAGAAGTGAAATTAGCTTTTCTACATAAACAGTTAGTGGTGTCAAGGGACTAGTCATTCATTGCCCAGAAGGAAAAAAACAAAACAAAACACAAGAGTCTTTAAGGGTCCTTACTCTCAAGAATGCTCTTCACTGCTTAATGCAGAGAGGATTTGCTTTGTACTTCAGCAAAAATCAAGTATGAAAGATATCATCCTTTTCCAGCGTTTTGAAGCAGTAAATATCCAAAAGGAACCAAGTACCTCATGCTTCTCTCTTGACCCTTCCCCTTCCTCCACAAAGATACATGCTCACATGCTATGCATATTTATTTTTTTAAAGCCATTCCCAAGTTCCCATGTTCATAATCCCAACCAGACATGTTTCTGGTTTGGTCCATCCTTGCAGGGCTCACCTTTCCTGGTACTGCTTTTCTTTGTTCCCCCTCCCTCCCTCTTGCCAACCTGATTTTGAAGAACAGACCAGTGAGTCTGGACCATCATTTTTTGGGGTTCACCAGGGTCCCCCATTAGGTGACAGAACCTGTGGTGACCAGTCACTGACAGTCCAGAACCAAAGGCAGTTTCTCTCCACTTCCACCACACGCATTAGGATAGCCTCTGTGCTTCAAGGGTGAAAGACAGCCAAGCAGCATAGGAGTCTTCCTCTGCCTGTGTTTGGTGGTAGGATGAGACTTAACCCACACAGTAAGAAACTGTAGAAGAATTACAGATTATACAGCTCCCCAGAAGAAAAGTTTTATTTTCCTCCCACCTGATATTGTAAAGAAAAATAACAATTGATGTTGGAGAAAAAGAATATAGTCAGCCTGCCACACAAAGTGTTACTTAGTGGAAGTGATCCTATTTTATGCTTAAGAGTAGGGTCAAAAAGAAGATACTCACTGAGGTTTATTTCTTCACAGAGACTGGCCTCATCTGATAACATTGTGTTTTTTCCCTGCACAATGGGAAGCAAATGTGTGCAGATCCTCCAGTATTTTTACCTTCACACTGGCTGGCTATGACTGTATGGGAAGAGAGCCAGTTCCCTTGCATGCATCAGCCAGCTGCAGCTGACATCCCTCTTTCTCCCTCCTTCAAGGCCTCTCTTACCTGTAAGACTTTCACAGGTTATCTTTTGGAAACACTATAGCACCTCACTGAACTAACTGGAGGGACTAACCCAAGCTGTAAAGACTAGGAGGACAGATTCAAAATGTGTGGGTTAGAGCTGGATGAGGAAGTGCATGTCCAGAGTGAGGGAGAAGGCACATTTGACCTTTATGATTTGTGTTACTTGGTCAAGAGTCAGCACCGTAGGATTTCTTCCATATTCATTCTGAACAGTCGCATGGCTTAGATGCTCTTGCTTTGCGATGCTCCACCCATGCAGCCAGTCTTTGCTTCTTGCTCAGCTGCCAAAGCTTTTTTGTAGGACTGACTCTTGGTATTGACTTAGCAGCAAGCCTTGACTCTAAAGGAAGCATTGGAGGCATTGAAACAGCTGGTGCCACCTTGCTGCATGGCTGTTTTGCCTGTGCCAGAGGCCAGCCCTGTCAGGTTGATGAGGACGTACAGGGTGAATATATGTGCTGTTGAGAGGCAGAAGTCAAAAGCAGCTTCTAGACCCTCTGCCTCACTTCTCTGTGCTCCAATTAAGACCAAGCAAGACCAGTAAGCTCCACTGGTGAGGGGTTTCTGCTTCCTTCATCCCAAGCCCTTGCTCTTATTTCTCCTGTCACGAACAGAGCAGCCAGACAGGCAGGTCATGGACGCTTGGATCTGCCTCTGTAGTGCTGACATGCATTGGAGAAACACTCAGTTACACTGACTAAAAATGTCCATAATGCACCTATTGAGTTATCAGAGCACACTTTGCCAAAGGGAGATGATTGATTTCTCATGCTTAAACATTCACTTTGGGGTTTTTTTCTGAAGATAAACAGTAAATCCCACTTACACCTGCCTCCATGTCCCAGTATTTCTGAACGCACTCATTTTACATATAATTTCACTCATTCTTTTTCTTGTCTTGAATTCAGGATAAAAATCTGTCTCAGAATATATTCTGCTTTAATTAAACTCAATATAGTGAAGATTCAGAGCCATCTGTATTTCATACCATACTTCATAATGTCTCAATATCATGAACTCTAAGGAGTAACACTATACATTAATGGGAACATGTGTCATATCTACTTGCTCTTTATGACTTACAGGCTATCTATATTATCCCCATGCCTCCAAATCTCTGAAAACAAGTGTAAATAGTAATTCTTATTAACTGCAGAGACACCTGCACTGATACGGACAAATCTGGTCAACAGCAGGTTCCCCTGCTGTTTTACTAAGCCAGCAGCATGCTCCTGTCTCTGGCAGATGCTCCTGTTTTGTATTACTTCTAGCAGATACCAACTTTATGCACTTTTTGAAATTCCTTTCAGGAACTGGTGTCCTTCTGGCTACCAAGGGCCTTTTGCTGGAACAAAGCAATGAAGAGATCAGGGAGGTACCAGGAGACTGAAATTTGGTCCTGAAAATTATTGGCAGCTTTTGTAATCTTCCCATACCCCTTCTGCTAGGGATTAGCAGTAGCAAGAAGGATAGGTTTACTGGGGATGTCTTGTAAAATAAACAAACATTACCAGTCTAAGCATCCACCCATTAAATACCAGTTAAATTACCAGTTTAAGCACCTAGGATTACTAAATACCTTTCTTGAGCACACTAATAGGTAATACTTCTCTTCTTGAAAGCTGCGATCATTTGTATGAAGCAAGAACAGTGTTAGGGAAAAAGTAACACAGCATTAAGGTGGGAAAATATAGCAATAAACAAACACAAATGGATGACAAGTGGAACAGTCTCCTCAGTGGTTTTTGGCTGTTCCTGCAGCTCATGGAAACACAGGGGCTGAAAGGACCCCTTGGGTCATTTAGCACAAAGCTGGGTCAGGCAACAACTTTATATAATTCTTTTCTTAAAATGAGGAAGTAAAACTTCCCAGGGTTCTATCCCCTTTTCTTTTTATTCCTATAAGATATCTGTCTCCAAAGTATCAGTCTGTTGTTTGCCTCACACAAGCCCTGAAGAGAGGCTCTCCCTTGCAGAGACAGATTTCTGCTGGGGAGGCATCCGAAGCAGTGCAGCTCTCCACAAGGTACCACTCCTTCTGACTTAGCACCATGTCCCCACATCCTTCCTGGGACTTTACCCCTTTTCAAAGCCTTGTGGTTATTAGAAAAGGAACAAATATGAGAGGCCAGCGTCTTAAAAGGGCAAGTCCTGAACAATTTACTGGCTTCCAATGCAATGGACCATATTCCTTCTTGTTACACTTTGTGGAAGAAGAGGCAACTGGATTTATGCACATTTTTAACCCTTTTCTCCCAAGAGATGCAGAAGGGAACAGTCAAGAGCTGCACACCACTACTGAAATACCTGAGTGGTTTCATACAGCCAGCATATGTATGTGTACAGCACACTCTGTATGTGTGGCCCAGCTGGGGACCATGGGCTCTTTGGCACAGACTCCCATAGATGGGGATTTCTGCCTCAAAACCACCAGGATTAAATTGCAGCATGGTATTTCTAAGTAAATGCAGCAGATTAAGGGAAAGCACAGCTTGTGGAGCTATGTAGAGCTTTCCTTTCTTCAGAAGCAAGAATAGATCCAATATGGTTATAAACCATATATATGGACTAGCTACTTCTGTGTCTTAACTAGAAATACAGATGTCTGATGTACTAAAGCAGAGCCTTCAAGAGACATGTCAGGACACAAATTAAGAGCATACAGAAAAATGAATACAAGTAGTGAAATTAAAAGGCAGCATTTTTAGAATTGTTAATTGTATGGTAATTGAAAGTCAAAGCAAGGCCTATTTAAAAATCCAGGTTGTCTACTAGGAGTCCACAGGCCAACAGCACATCAACAAGAATTAGAAAAGGAGTTCAGATTTTAACTGTAAATGGGATACTAATCAGCAGCAGCTCAGATTCCCAAGTGTCAGTCAGAGATGGTTGCTTGACATTTTACATTTTACTCTTTGCTTTAACAAAAGCTCACCAATGGCTTTTAAATGGGAAGGTTCCTAATAACTGGTACCTACTACATATTTAATTAGATAGTAGAAATATGTGTTTTAATAAATGTCCAAAGCCTCACTTATAGCTGCCTACATCCTAATTCTGTAACTAAGGGTGCGAATACATACATCCATGAATGTCTGTAGAAAACACTTGCACAGTGTCAGAGGAGTCAGCACTGCATGTGACTACTACTATTCAGTTCTCCTGCACCTCAGCTTTGTTGAAGCACATGTCAAAGTAGTGTCTTTGTAGGATTTCTTGGGAAACATTGCAGAGTTAAATGCTAGGGCTAATGTGTGTAATTCTCTGAGGGGCAGATATTAACAGTGCCTAGATACCTTTCTTGCCTACACAAGGAATGTACAGCACATTATGCTGGGGTCACACATAGGGGTTCTCACTCATTCCTTGGGATGACAATCAGGGCACACCAGGAACGCTTCCCTAGAGACTTTGCCCAAAATGCCTTGTACACTTTCAATGTATCTCATTTCTAGCTGAGAAATTTAGCTCAGAGACTTTTCAGCAAATGAAGATCATCTACAGATGGAGGTAATTTTACGAGGCAAGATCCCCACTGGAGCTGAGATGAATTTGCTTCGTCCCACCACCTCAGTTTAGTGCACAAATAACTCTGTCTCCTGGAACAGGTAGGATGGCATCAGGTATTTCTTTTCAGTGTGCAGTGATGACAGAAACAGAATTTGTAGGAACCTCATTGTTTTAAAATAACTTTCTGCTATTTTGTCATTTAGAAATGGAAGGAAACCTGCCTATTGCTGAATGCCAGGTAGGCAATTAATGCAATAATTTCTTCTTCATTGCTGCTCCTCAAGACTCCAGCTCTCTACAGCAACCTCAGTCTCCATGACTGAATCAAAACGAAAATTGTGTGCCCATTAAGCTTGGGTATGTAGGGCATCTGTCCTCCCAGGCACTCTGGACACAATCAGCTTTCATTCTTGAGTCAATAAGAGTAACAATAACCCATTACAGTGCTATTTTTAACCAGAATGTACATCTCCCAAAGGTTCAAAGCTGGAGAGACATATCTCTGCTAAGGATCTGGCCACAAAATATTTAAATAGCTACAGTTTTTTTTCTAAGATGACCTTACAGGTTCTCTCTTGTAAAGCCTGGGTTAAAGCACTTGGGAAGGGTTTATCAAGAATTATTAATTCATTTCAATTCCAATTGGCTATGTAAAGCCATCTGGCTATGTATGTACCATTATCCTGCACCCATCACCATGATATCCCAGTGCTCTCTTCATGTCCCTCTTTATTTTTATTATTCATGAACCTCTGTGCAAGCAGGATTTTGTTCCCTGTGACAGTTTGGAGAACATTGCTCTTCATACAAATGACCACATTCATATGTCAACATGGGTGTCTGTGCACAACAAAATATTAATTACAAGGCATATCTATCTGCTTTTTGTCACTCGTTATTCTTCCATTTTAAATGTTTCCCTTTACCCAGTCAAGACACTGTAGTGACCACTGTCTTGCTCAGCACCACAAATAGTAGAAGTAAACAACTTGTGAAGACCAGCCCCTAAAGTACAAACACTCTCATAATAACACCTAACACGGCTAAGCCCTGGTCCCTCATGGTTGTTTCCAAATACCACCCTAGTGCAACCACAGCAGAAATCTGGATTGTCTCACCAACAAGCAGGAAACAGAGAAGAAGCCATGCTCCCCAAGCAACTGATTGAAAATACCAGAGGGAACTGATTGACACCATTTTCCTTCTAAGAAGGGCTTTTTGTGTTCTTCAAACACTTATACTTTGCCATGCTATGTCCACCTTCATCCTTGGATGCACAAAGAAGAGAATGTGTATTTGAAGAATGTGGTGCCATTTTCATAATGGAAGGACTGAAGCAAAGGCTTCAGTGGGGCACCAAAATAGAGGATTGCATCTGTACCAGTGCAGAATACCTTGCATCTCTGAAATCACATTAATGGGATCTGCTCTATTATCAGAATATTTGCACATAAAGCATCTGTTTAGGAATGCGGATACTGGCTTTTGAACTCTAACATTTGGCTCCCAGTTGAAATCTTGTCCAAAGTAAAAGCCTAGAATTCAACTGCAAGGTCAACACATAAAATCTAGAAAGTAAATAGTACAAAATCCTGAACTAAAAACCAGGAATGCAGGAGTGCCAGTGTAAAAATAGCAGTAAAGAACATTTAAGTAGCTCACATGAATGGTTAAGATAAGTCTGATGGCATCCTCTTCAGTCCTTGGCACTGCAAACAACTAGGTGCAATGAAAGTCTGCAGTCACATTTGTCGCAAGCTCAATAGCAGCCTGAGTCACGCAGGGAACATGATGCATCTAAGCACAGGATGAAACTGTTTATCACTATGATAGCCTGCATAGAATCAGATCAGAGAGCAGGAAAAACAAATGGCATTAAAAGAAGTCAGAGAATTGATTTGTTCACCTGTCTTCATCATATATAAACTTACCACCACCTGTTTGGTCATAAGCAAAATCCATGACTTAGTTTAAAAGGTGACTTTCACAAATACTTAGCAGGAGGAGATGCTGTGGAGGGAAAGCTCGAACCTTAAAGAGTTATTATTTTTCCTGTGCGGGGACGTTGCGTGGCTTCCACAGTCATCCGAAGTGGCAAACATCTCCCAGAATGCTCTAGGAGAGCTGACACACTGAACTAATCTTTAATTTATCGATGTGGTACTTCAGTGAGAGATGTAGTCTATCAATAAATGGCTTTAGTTGAGAAGCTAAGGTCTAAGCAGCAGTGGTAGGAGCTTGCAAAAGTACATCAAAGCTTACAGAAAATAAAATCAAGAGCTTGTGGGAGAAAATTGATGTCTAGGAAGGACAAAAAGAACAAACAAACATCACAAACTTTTAAGAAGGAGTTTTGTAGAGGAGAGCTTTTTTGGCCATCTTAAACATTTAGATATTTTAAAGGTTTCTACATCGTTCTCAGTTCTCCAGCAGTTTACAAAAAGATTATCCTGGAACAAATAGCAGCAGCTGCTACTAATGAAAAACAGTTGATCTAGGATGAAATAGGAAATCACTGTCCTACTTAGTGCAATGTGGTCTGGTAACTGATAGCAGTTTTGAGATGGTATACCCCAAATCACTTAAACTGTTATGGCAGTTGGCATTGTTAGAGGCTTGGTTGGCTTGATGGTACGCTCAGCTAACAGGGCAAAGAGTAGCAGCATCACTCAACACAGGAAACAGTATTTGTGGCCTCTTTTATATTCCTATCTGGTTTGTTTGTTTTTTTTCTAAAACCAATTGAAAATATTTAAAAAAACAGTGCATCCACACCAGCTGCAGAAGTGGAGTACAGCTGGGATCTGTGTATCATCTGCTATCTTCTGCACAGATGAGTGTTAACAGTCACTCCCAATGCTCAGCCTGTGGAGGAGGTGCAGTGCTCCATGCCCCATTCCCACTCCTGCCTTGCTGGTCAGTGTTAGCTTGCTCAGCAGAGCTCACAGAGATAGCTCCCTTAGCCCACTCAGACCCTTTTTGGCATTGCCCCGAAGGACATGCAGAGCTAAAGGAGTCAGGTGGCGCTGGATTACAGAAAGACCCAAAGCAGGTCTCGCACAACACTCCAGGTGAACACATGAATCACACAGAAGCATGCCGTCTGTGGCACAGAAGAAAGGATGTTTGTTGTCCAAAGGGTTTTATTATATAGTTCCTTAAATCAACATCTGTGGGCAACATGCTGCTGTTATCAACATTGCATGGAAAGCTGCTGGAAATAGGGCGAGAAGCTTAGGAAACTGATCGTGCTGCCACAGCTGCGGCATTGCTGGAGAGGGTGCATGGCCACAGGCTCCAGCCCTGGTCTTGGTTCTGCTTCTCCTGCCTTTTGGGTGCTCAGTCCCACCCCATGGATTAACCTAACAGTGCCACGGGACCAGCCTGTGCCCCTGTGCCAGGCGCGTCTGTGCTTTCCACACCCCCTGGCTCAGTATGCGGTTACACCAAGGTGGTCCCTGTACCACCAGGCAGCAGGGATGTGCTTTACAGCTTCATGCATAGGCCTGATCAGGGGTGAAATTTTTGATTTAAACAAAAATAAACCTAAAATGGTGCCTATACTGTTGTGGCAGCTTCACTTCCCTACTTTGGTGTCCTCCAGAAATTCTCTCACTTTCCCATCCGTCTGTTGAGCTCTTCCACTGACTTGGCCCTTTCCCCATAGCCTGTGCCATCTGGAGGATGCTTAGTGGGCTCTTTTGGGCCTCCCTGCAGCTCCAGCTCTCTCCATTCAGCTCCTTTGCTTTTCTTCAAAGGAATTAACACGACTGTCCTCTAAGAAAGTGAAATGCATCTCATCTCTGCTAACAACTGCTCCTTAAAAACTTGCAAAATTGGTAAAATCAGAGAAGATTGCTCACCCAGGGATCACAACCCTGGTGCACACCCTCTCTTCTCTGATGGGCTCTTGAACTCAAGTGGAGCTGCTGAACAATCCCTTACTACATTCATTTCCTATGCTAGCCACATCTTTGCAGATGCAAATCACTTATGCCCCAATGAGTTGTTTTGCATTCAAAACCACAATGGCACTCATTTATTGCAGACTTCACCTGTGCAGAGCCCGTGTTCATGTTGCACATTCATTTAACATGTATCTCTCAACATCCCAGGCATCCCCTAGCATTTTATGCAGGACATCCAGGTCAGACCTGGGGATGTTTGGCCAGGCAAGAGGGTGTCTGGCTGTGGAAGTCTTTGCTGTCTCAGACTTTCAGACACCTTGCAGTATCACTACTCCAGCTTTCACTTTAAATCAATCCAATGATTACAAATGTCTATGATGTCTTTGCAGTTTCAAAGCTTCCTCTTAAATTTCATACTCAGGTAAAGCTGCCATTGAAAACAGTGAGCCGTTTGCCTGAGTAATGAGCATAAAATTGCAGCCAAGGTCAGTAAAAACTATTGCAGGAGAAAGGCTGTGATAAGTGAGCCTGTGCAGCACTCCTGTTAGCTCCCTGTCAAAAGACTACACATTTCATTCTATAGATCTTTCTATAACCCCCCCCCCAGCTTGCTATTTTCTCTATAAAACAACCACAGATTTAACATGGCATTTA
>JAOEHX010012711.1:12736-23163 GCA_025448015.1 Bolborhynchus lineola
CAGCTATGAAGCCAAAAGCTGTAATACAACCTGGAAGCCAAGCAAAGTCAGCTGCAGGAGACTGACTGTGAGAGGGAAAAAGTATTGACTGTGGATACTGAGCACTTACTATGTATTAGTAATAGTAGCTGGCAACAGGCAGAGTAAAATTTGACCTGAAAACAGGATGGAGAAGCATGGAGTTTGTAATCTATACATTCATCTTTTCTTATGATGCAAAATCTGTTATCCCTGTAAACTGTTATTAAGGCAAAAGGTTCTTGGTTTTGTTTTAAGGATTAAACTATGTCTCTCCTCACTTTTCAGGGGTGTTTGAGGCTGACAGCAGAGCAAGTACTACTGGCAAAAGCATGACAGAAGCTAAACCTGAAAAAATTTGGGTTATGTACTTCTAGTTAGAGCATTTAAAACCATTTGTTGTTTTTTTTTTTCATAGCATCTCTTTACCATACCCAAAGTTGATTAGGATAAAAGATGTCTATTATTCAGCATCTAAATTAAAGGCTGATAAAACTAATTGTTCTGAAACATTCTCCTTCAGTCAGCCAAGGTGATCTCCAGCAAAAATGAGGAAGATATTTATCCTTGTCCTTATGAATCAAGTGGAATGTAAGAAATGTGTGAAAAGCTCTTCATATTTACCATTTCAATATGCCTATACCTTATGCAACCCCTTTTTTTCACATATCCCATGGCACATTCTAGGATGCCACGTGTAGCACTTTTAGGAGAGGACACATAAAAATTAGTCAGATCAAAAACCTGTAAAGGCAAATAACACACTCTTCCCCTCATTTTGTTAGTATTATTAATGATAATAGCTCATAGAAAAGAATTACTATTTTTATTATTTGGAGCAAGTCTGCAGCAGAAGCACCCAGTGTAAAAAACAGAGGATGCCATGTTCAATTTAAGGATTATTGAAAGAAGTCTGCTGCAAGTTAGTAGAAATTTGACTTATGGTCTTTTAAAAAACACACTTTTTATCAGTGATAATGTTTTCCCAGAAGCTGAATGACAGGCTGGATAGGCAGCAGATTAATGTGCAGCTAATCTAGCTGTGCAATAAAAGTCCGTGCTCAAAAGGTGTATATTAAATAGGGCAGGGATCCAAATGACATACAAAAAAAGACTGTGTCAAAGGAGGTGGCACAAGCTTTCCCACCAGTTCACCACTTTGCTTTCAGCACGGTTTGAGGAGGAAGAGAGGTTTCCGCAATCAGGCTGTCTGTCAGTCAGTCTTTCCCCAGTAATTCTCCAGCCCATTAGCGACTTTCAGACAAATTTGAAAAGAGCAACAGAGGTCTCAAAGATTCCTACAAGTTTCATAAAAATGAACAGCTGGATAGAGGAGAAAAAACCCTGATTTGTGCCTCAGCAGGGAGGAAGAGAGGCAGACTGCCTGTGCTAGTTCTGCTGCCTGTCCCCAGCCCCAGCTCAGGCACCTTGATCCAGCCTCAGCCCTGGCTGTGGGGGTCAGGCTCCCCCCAGGTCTTCCTCCTGGCTGGTGGGCAGCAGTGCAGGGCAGCAAGTAGAGATATCTGCAAAGCGGTGGGAAAGCAGGCGTCACTTGCCACACTGCCCATGGAGCTCCTTGTTTTCTGCCCAGTTCAGCTGCTCTGAAAAGCTTCTGAAACCACAGCCTTAGCTCTTCTTCCCCAGATGAAGAGAGGGGATACAAAGGCCAGTCCACTTGCCTTTGGAAACACCTGTGTGAAACTTGTCTTTTTTCTTCTGGTCTTGTTCAGTTCAATTCATCCATTGAATCTCAGCTTCATTATGGAATATCTTTGGTCAAATAGAAAGAGCATTATGCAGTGAATAAAGTGGATTCAACCAAAAAACCTCCCTCAGCTCTTCTGTAATTCTCAATATTCAATTGGAAGTCTATAAAACAAAGTTTTTCCCCTTGTCTTTTCAAAGCAACCAGGAAAAACAGCACAGATGTCCAAAAGAGACATGCAACAGGGAGCCAGAGAGATTCTGTTCAAGAGCTCATTAATAATTGATGTATAAGTACATTTTCTTGTGGAAGCAGATTACTCTTAAATTCCTTCCAGGAGGAGTACAGTTCTGAGGAATGTCGAGACATTTAGGTATCTTCATTCAAAAATGCAAAGGGCAGTATGTAAGTTCTTCACCACAGTGGGTTTTATGAAGAAGTAGAAGGGAATTGTAACTCTTTTTTGGAAGACGGTTGTTCAATATGTCTTATGCTAACAGTTTGCTCTTCCAGGGGAAGTGTTTGGAGAGAAGAGTGGAGGCAAAAAGACCAAGAGCAGAGATACCAGCAGCAACAGGCTCCTCATGTCTAGCTGACAGTTTTGGCAAAGCGGAAGACCGATTGGGGTTAGATGTCATCAGCTATTTACAGGGATTTGTGTATTTATTTATTTCATTTTTGCATTTTGAATGAGGAGGACTATGCTGCTTCTCTGTTAACTTCAGGATCCGCTTTTAAAACATCTAGGCAAATCTTAATATCCACAGCCCAAGCTAACAATTAATCGGAGCTGCATGCATAAATTCTTACCCTCATTCCCCATTCCGATTCTGCTCCCTTCCCACAAGAAATGTGATTGTTGAGAGGGAAGTATTTTCTTCCCAAGGAAGGGAAAAGAAATGGCCTGACCTCCCAGTTGACTGGCATTGCCTGGCCTCTCATTGACCTTGCTGCAATTGCATACCCCCTGCTTAGAAAAACAAAGCCACCTTTCAAAATAGGCCCACTTAAACACTGCACTGGGGGAAGATGATGGGCAAGGGAAGCACTACCTTCTGTGTTTTAATATTTTAATAACTCAACAAAACACACAGAGAGGAGAGACCAAGTTCCTGAAACTCCTTGGCCTAAGTTTTCTCTCCATTGCCAGTATCATT
The DNA here is from genome assembly GCA_025448015.1 of Bolborhynchus lineola. Lineage (NCBI taxonomy): Eukaryota > Metazoa > Chordata > Aves > Psittaciformes > Psittacidae > Bolborhynchus > Bolborhynchus lineola. The sequence goes on from JAOEHX010012711.1 coordinate 15,617, forward strand.
CCTGCTGTTCTTCCGTGAATGTCTCATCCTGCTATTCCAGAAGTGAGATCAAACCCAAGGAAAGAGGAGACTTCCTCAGCTGTTTCCCATTGATCACTTTCAGAAAGTACAGAGGAAATTCTTAAGATCGGTACTTCCAATTTTTCATAATGAAGTTTGAAAAATCAGATACCTGTAGGAAATGCCTGGGCAGGTGGGTTTTAGGGACCAAGCTCTTCAGGCAGCAAAAGACAATTCCCTTTGTTCACCAGATCTCCATCAGGATAAGTTTAGTTCTCTGGATCTTGATGCTTCTTTTCCTCTCTTTCATTGGTACCAGACCAGGGCTCCCCAGTTGCTTATTTTTTAGCACCTTTTCTAGAGGAGGCAATATGAAGCATTATAGCCTCGCAGTACCTCTGACACATACCCCACCTTCTCCATTCCCAGTCCCCTGGGTCATCTTTTGGGTAGCCAGAGACCAAGTGAGACAAATGCATGGGGTGTACAGATGCCCAGGAAATAGTTTCTATAGCAACAGCAACTACACTAAAGCACTGTGAAATTTCTTCCTACTCGTCAGGCTTTAAGGTTTCAAATATCACAGAGACCCTGAACAAGCAAATGCTATTTCCCTTATAGTGATCTCTGCCCTGCTGTAATCAAAACCAGTTTTGTGTTGAGGAGAATTCTGCTTGGGACACCTAAAAGAAGGCATGGCAAAATAGCAATAAATAAGCAGCTGAGAACAATGCTCCCCAGCTAGGAAAGAGATGGGCTAGGATGACCTGGTAGTATATGCCACCTTTAGGATCTCTGGTCTACCTATTATTTTGCTTTATAAAAACTCATGTGCAATTGACCCCTACTGTAGCCTGAGTCTTCAAAGGGAAGAGAGTTTGTGTAGCTTAATATTTTATATTTCAGTATCACTGGTTCTTTCTTAAATGCAACCTTCTTAAATCTGCTTAGCAGCTACGCTACTTGTGACCAACTAATAAATACAAAATAATACAAAAATGGGTATTTTATGTGGTATCTTCCTTCTTCAAAATCTTGCAGATGTTTGGGTCCCAGTGATATTTCTTAGAGGATGGAGTTTGCAACTGCTATAATTAAGCAATACGGTACCATTAAGTCACTTGAGAGGAAATTAGGAACTAAACTAGCGCTGTGTGCCGAGGAAGCCAAAATTGTGAGCTGAGATCTTAATTCAGTGCAAGAAAGTCTGCTTTTTTCTAGTTTACTTTAGAAAAGGTGTTATTCCTATTATACACCATCAGAAGATGTAAAAAGTGAATTAAATCTGTATTCAATGTTTATTTTGCATGTAAATTGGGATCTTAAATCGTGGGAAAAATATGTTTTTGTCAACAGCTCTTTCTGTTTTGGTAATACTGTATTAGTTTTTAATGGGCAGGAGAAATGTGCTGATTTGGAGGCTTTCCAGGGGTTTGGCAGTATTCCACTGTGTCAGTGCTGAGTAAAAAAGATGTTATTCCTTCTTGTTACAGTAAGAACTGTGTAAAGGTAATGTCACTTCTCTCAGCCATCCTGGCAGAGCTCCATCTACAGAGAGGCAGTTAGACTAAAACAACCACGAGGAAATGCTACATAGTAGGATATGAAATCCCAGTAGCCTGCATGGGACGCTGATACTAACACTGCTCATACAGTGGCTTCCATGGCGAATAGCCCCACGGGTCAGGAGTCTCTTATCTAATGGAGGAGACAACTCCAAAGGATTAGAGCTTGGATAATCCAGTATCACAAGATCTTCATACCCAAGGACCTGCTGGATCATATGGGCATTTACAAAGATGAGGCAAGTTTTCATGTTTGCTTTCTTAAATGTTAATTTCAAGACAGGCAAGGTGGCCCATCTTCCTACAGCTCTGTTTGGGCACTCACCTCTGCTTCCCAGCAGAAGATCTGCATCTCTGCTAGATGACCATTCTTGGTCATCTACTATCCGCTTGTTTTGGCTTTGACAGCCTCCAGCCAATTTCTCCACTAATTCCTGAAGCTGTGACTGCCCCCAAAGAATCACAGCATTTGCCTGACTCGAAGAAGGCTTTGCAAACCCTGAATTTGTCAAGAAGTATTGTCCTTCCTCTCCCCTTTTCAGATAATGTGCTTTTACTCAGCTGCATATAGAAAGACCAGCAAGATATTGAGGCACATTTTCAATTTGGGTTTTGGACTGATCCTTCTGCCCCTAAATTGCCAGTTGAACAAATCGCTCCCCTCACTTGTCTTGACGTACATTTGCTCTGATCTTGCATTGGGCTAGAGTTTGACAGCTTTCAAAAGTGCAGTTATCTGCACTTCCTCTGGTTTCCAGGCCCATGGGCACTCTTGATTCCTCTCTACTCACCTACCTTGATCAAATAGGATTTAATAAAGGGAAGCTCTCTGTGTACAAGCAAATAAATTATTCCACCATAATCTGTGATCCCAAACCCTTGTTGCGCTCTCGCAGGGCCACTCACGAATGTGCAAAAGAAGCCATCAAGGTCCACACCACTCTCAAGTTCAGATTTCAAATCTGGTCTTTCTGAAGTGAGCTATTAAATGCATTGCAGCAGCAACTTCCAGGCAGAACAAGCATCATCCTATTGTGTACACTGCAACACAAAAAAAGTAAAATAAGAGAGTCCTCTTCTGCAGGGACTGAAAAAGATGTTTTATACAGTGTTTGAACCCACAAACATTTAGAGTAACCAGGTAAAGTTTACGCTACCCTGTTTCCCCTCAGTGGGAAGTGGCACTGCCATTTTGATGTGCCACACCGGTATAACAAAACGTTCAGTTCTCCAGAAGGAAACAAGTCTTTGTGGGTTATATATAGGGTATGGCAGGATACAAAATACTCCGTTATTTGGTGAAGTCAGATTAATCACACCAGTTATTGGAATGCCAGACACTGCTCGAAGAGTTCTGAAAGGCGAGGATCAGCTTTGTCTCATACAATGTCTCTGTGTAGCAAGGAAAAAAAAATCCTGTTTGTCAGCTGCTTCCTTGATTATGTTCAGTAAGAGTACACAGGGCTGGTTTTATTTTCACTTGGCAATTTCTGTGTTGCTATGACTTCACTAATCTCCAGTCCATAAATCATTTGAGTAAACAACACACCAACAAGCTCAAATCCAGGGGAAATTTCTCCAAGGCAAGTTTTTTATTTCATCTTTCTGTTTTAAAGGGAGAACTCAGGAGATTCCTTCTACACGGGATGTCACCACGAGACAAAAACTCCTGACATTCCTGAGGTTTAGCTTTAAAGTGTATCATTAAATGTAGGTATTAAAGCGAGTAGAGAATAGCACAGTATGGTCAGCTGAATTTTTTTCTCTCTGAGTTCTGCTCCCTCTTGACCCTTACATGAGGATCCTTCTGTTGACTAGAGGGTCTCTGCTTCTCCTCCCACTTCAAAACCCTTCCTCCTAGCAACAGAAAAGCTATCGATGTGTGGAGGCTTTCAAGGCAGCCCATAGCTGTGCTCCCTTGAATGTCAAAAGGTACGAATCAAATGTCATTTTACTTAATAATGTATTTCATAGCCTTCTGTATCTCGTCTGAGCTGTTTAGTTGCACATCTATCCTTTGAGTTTTCTCTGTAGCTGCAATCCAGCGCAAATAACCCTGGAATAGAGGAAATGTGCATCAGCTTTATAACATACCTTAAAATATAATCCCACAGGGAAAACACTTTAAAGGAATAAGAGGCAGCAAAAACAACATGCAGAGATGCTCTTACATGAACAGGTCATCAGTTGGTCTAACTCTCTGCTGCTTCGCATCTTGCTATTAACACAGTGCAGAATGAGCTCAAAATACAAAGGAAACAGGAAGGACCCAGAAGGTAATATTCACACCATCACCCACTTTGTGCAAACAGTAATAGCCGCATGATAGGAAAAGCAAAAACAAAGTGTGCACCCACAGTTCTGGTCAGGAAAGGGATATAACTTTGGGATACAATCAGAATTCAAAAAATTCCCTTTTGCAGACTGCGAATGAAGATTATATGAGCCAGCCTTTGGAAACTTTTTGTGACAGACGAACGGACTGGCTAGGGATGGATGGCATGGATGCCTGGCAAATATATTCTGGTGGGTGAATTGTATAGTCCTTCTTTATAATCAGAATTTTCTTAATAACTGATACACAATTGACATATGAGTGACCTGATGTGTAGGAGATCCATGCCTGGGTATGAGTTAGTTATATTGTGTGATGACAGCAGGAAACTTGACTCCTTTGGCCATTAGTTTACCCATCTGTAGAAAGTTGCTGTTACTTTTCTCATATTAATGAAGAAGCCTAAGGAGTTCTTTACACACAGTACGGTTCCTTTCTGCTGACAGAGATGAAACAACTTTTATTTCTAGAGCAGGTACTTTGTCCGTTACTTTTATTCTCAGTCCTTTCAGTAGAACAATAACTTGGCATTATCATGATGTCAGGATCACTGTTTTCTTTCTGATCTCCAGCTTTCCCAATCCTCTTCTGTTGAAGCTTCTATCCTGAACTTTCTATCAAGTCATGATTTTTTCCTAGCTGTCTGTTGACTCTTTGATGCCACAGTAGACAGACACAGGGGCAATATTTCAGTAGCTTTGTTTCCTCCTCATCTGCCAGCACGTGTGGCTCAATTTCCTTCGTTCTCTAACTCTTGGCTGTCTTCAGCATTGCTCCAAGCTCACCACTCACAGGAGCTGTAGAGGCTCTATGGCCTGTCAGGTTTTGAGCGAGTTTGCTCAGCCATATCCTTGGGAGACTCTTCACTCCAATAACAGTAGGAAGCCCCCAGTATGGAGCAATTTAAGGAAGGTAAGAGGGCGGAGACCTGCTTCACAGAAGTCCTAGCACGGAAAAAGGAGCCCCAAGACAAAATCTCTTTTATGTTCCTGTTAGGCATACTTCCCCTTTGCCGCCACTTCCCTTCTTACACGAGATGATCTGCTAGAAAATGTTTCTTCAACTATCATCAAATATTCATCTTCTTTTTGACTACCCTAAGGGCAAGCTCAGTCCCTGTATTATCAGCAATTCTCTGCTCACCACAGAGCCAATATAGAGCAATCTCCAAATAAAAGCACTGCTTTTTCAACCAAAAGTGATCAAAGTGCTTTACAGAGGTGAGCAGTCAATGAAGGTCCCACCTGCTCTGTGAGGCCAAGTGACCAGCCTGAGGCCACACAAAAGGATGTAGTAGAGTTCCTACTCAGCTTGTGATGCCTTATCTCTGTCCCATCAGGAAACACAATGTAATCTGTACATTAAGCAAGCCCAAATAGGATAGGTAGGAAGGTGATCCCTCCCTGGGCAGATCACTTCAGAAGGTCCCCTAGAAAAAATGCAGTGGTTCTTCAGGAAGAGAAGTTCTCTCTAATGTGAAACTGTCAGGAATGAGATGTTCATTCTGATTTTTAGAAAGATATATTGGGGTTTTTCCCCCTTCATGCATCATCCTGTTTCTTTGAAGACAGCTCAGTAGCATCACCTGTTTTCTGTATGGGGAGTCTGTGTGCACCAGCAAAACAAAAGGAGAAACGGAGTTATCAGTGAAAACATTGGGTGTTACAATTTCTCCTGCCTGAAGTGTGCAAGGATTTGATACAGTCAAATGTTCCCAAGAAGATGCCTGGTTGGAGTACTCACATGCTGAGACACAGAGACTACTGTTACCAAACATCTTACATCTACCACCAGTTGTAATTGCGTCTTAAATGTTGAGTACTTGCTTTGCAATTAGTGGAGCCATCCAGAATGATGCTGGAGGAGGTGGCCCCATAGCTGCTGCCACCACCCCCTACATTCATTGGAGTTGAGCCCTCCATGTGGGATTGGGGTTGATGAGAGATACCCAGACAGCCCAAGTAGAGAGGGGGGGATCAAGGAAAGCTGGGACCCCAACCCAGCACCCAGGAGTGGATCTCAGGGCACTGATAGGGAGGGATAATGGAGACTAAAAAAGGAAGTGTTGCATTGGGCAATTAATTACCAGTTTCAAAAGTAAACCAAATGACACGTAATCACCAGCTAATTTAGGTATTTGTGGAGTTGATTGAAAATATGCAAAGAAAACAACATTATTTAAAATTATTTTTAAATGTTTGGCATTTATTAGAGTAGACTATGGAAAAGAGATAATTAAGGATTCTAAATATAATTAATGTGCTGAGTTATAAAAAGCACTGCTTAGGTTAGGGGTTTTCCAGCAAGATGCTGGAATTGCTAATCTTTTCCAGTTAGCAAGATGGTTGACACTGTAATGACAACTTTACATTTAAAGATGTTTGCAGTTCACATAAATATGTATTGAAAAACGATTACTGAGTGGGTGCATAAAGAATATACCTCCATCTTCATTTGAGAACACTTATACATGAGCAAGTATCAGGGAGAGAAGAAGCTAAAGTAGAGAAGGAAACCCAAACTGCAGCATGACATAGGTTTTCCCTTGTCTTCAGCACTAACAGAAGCCCTGCCTGAGCCAATAAAACAAGTTGTTAATGCTGGATGTGTTAAACTATGGCTTTTCACATAAAATTGATGCACAAACAGTGTGAAGGAAGAACAGAAGAGTGGGGTTTTTTAAGTAAAAATAAAGGCACAGATTTTTTTTTTAAAAAGCATCACTTTTTATATTTATATTTATAATTTAATGACTGGGTTGCAGCCTTTTCACTTTGATTCTCTTGACAGAACCTAGCTCATGATTTTTGATCACCCAAGGTTTACAGCCCTACAGGAAGGGACGCATCCTTTAGCAAGAGGACATCCAATTTAATGGCAGGTCCAAGCAAGATAGCAAAAGTTTTCCTGAAAGAGGTGAGTTTTATGTGGTTCTGCATGTGCTCTGTACCTGCCACTGTAAGAACTGTTTAGACCTTTTGCCAAATTTACCTGTGCATTCAAACCCCAGCATATGCAAAGTGGAAAGCCAAAACACTGGATGTAGAGGAGGTGGTGCTCTGGGATGGGCCAGCTCATGCTGCACGGAGTTAACAGCAGTCCCAAAGGACCTACAGCAGTTTAGCTCAAAGACCCTTTGTGGAGCTGATGCCAGGATGTGCTGCAGGGAGTACACAAAGCATGTGTGCTGTATGTCACTCACACCCAGGGAATCATTCCAAAGAGTGGTCTGGGCACTCAGGCACAGAGGGGAAAGTCATCCAAACTGCCTGATGGACTATATCAGACCATTGTACCAGCCAGGTACCAGACGCTATGGATGTTTTGGAAGGCTGTGGAGCTCAGCTGAAGGACTGCTGCAGATTTAAAGAGCTTAAAGCTGGGCTTCCACATCAGCTGCTGGCAAAATGAACACTTCAAAGACAATCCTAAAAATGCTCAAAGAATTACAAGCAAGAAAATTGTGTGGAGAGGCCAGACTTGTCTGGCTGGGAGCCTGAGATTTAGCACATTTTTGCAGCCCAGGAAACCAACCATATCCTGGGCTGCATCAAAAGGAGCACGACCAGGAGGTTGAAGGAGGTGATCCTGCCCCTCTACTCTGCTCTCGTGAGACCTCACTTGGAGTATTGTGTGCAGTTCTGGTG
>JAOEHX010012714.1:0-12519 GCA_025448015.1 Bolborhynchus lineola
CTTTATATAGATATATTAACATCTTCTTTTACATGGTGCAGCACTTCAAATTTTCATTTAGTGTTGCTTCTATTTAACTGACGATTTATGAGCAATTGCTAAACCAAGTCTGGCACATCTTTTCTGAGTTGCAGCAAACCACTTCTGACAGCAGAAATTAAACCTAAGCATGAGCTCAATTTTTATCATGATACCACAAAATTGCAAACATTTGGAAAAAAAGTTAAACACTTTTACAGTGCACATAGTTTTTTTTAAACAATACTAACTAGTCTAGTAGTGATTTGTGGTGTTGGTTGACAAGAAGCTCAACATGACACAGCAGTGTGCACTTGCAGCCCAGAAAGCCAACCATGTTCTGGGCTGCATCAAAAGGTGCATGGCCAGCATGTTGAGTTGGTGATTCTCTCCCTCTACTCTACTCTCCTGAGACCCCACCTGCAGTATTGCATTCAGCTCTGAGGCCCCCAACACAAGAGGGATATGGACCTGCTTGAGGAAGTCCAAAGGAGGCCATGAAGATGCTCAGTAGGCTGTAGCACTTCTCCTATGGAGATAGGCTAAGAAAGTTGGGCCTGTTCAGCCTGGAGAAGGCTCTGGTGAGACCTTAAAGCAGCCTTACAGTACCTAAATCTGGAGAAAGACTCTTTACAAGGACATGTAATGATAGGGCAAGGAATGATGGCTTTAAACTAAAAGAGGGTGGATTTAGATTAGATATTAGGCAGAAATTCTTTACTGTGAGGGTGTTGAGACACCGCACAGGTTGCCCAGAGAAGCTGTGGCTGCCCCATCAGTGGTAGTGTTTAAGGCCAGTTGGATGGGCCTTTGAGCAACCTGGTCTAGTGGAAGGTGCTCCTGCCCATGGCAGGGCTGTTAGAACTAGATTTTCTTTAAGGTCCCTTCCAACCCAAACCATTCCATGATTTCATACATGGGGAAACTGAGAAAGAGGTAAAGAAGTGAAAAAGAATACACCAGGTCACCTGGAAGAACACTGGATGAGCCAGGGGTAATTTCTGTAGAGTATAATCCTGATATGCTTAATCCTATTGGCGTACTCCATTTGTTTGGCCATAACTTTTTATCCAAAGAAACAAATCAGAAAATGTAAAATACAGTCTTGCAATGAAATCACTGCAGACAGAGACCAATGCCCCAGAATGGACCCTCTGGTATAAATGATTTTGCATATATAGATGGAGAGCATAATCACAATGCCAGGGCTCAAATTGTAAATCATAGTCTTAAACTGAGACATTTTAGTATATTCACTCATAACTCTGCTACCGGGTAGGCACATAAGTCCAGACATTTGTGGATGAGGAAGTTTTTATGAATTATTTGTTCAAGGTATTGCTGTAATGAGTTGAATCTGTTCTGCATCAACCAAGAGTCATAGTCCGAAGGAACAATTGCTCATTAGGATTACCAGGTCACAGAATGAAAAGAGAAGTTTAATAGCTACAGGACTGGTACTTCTTAATGCTTATTCATGTTTTTATGAAGTAGTCATTCTGTGCACCAGTTTTTGAAGGAAATATTTCTAGAGCTTAAAGCTCTCTTATGCCCACGTATTCTGCCTGAGAATTTAAGCAAGATTAACTCTGCTACATCTAAGTGTTTTTCCTAGAATTTCAGCTGTATTTGTTTTGTACTTGTTTTTCCTAATCCACTTACATGATCAGGCCCCTAGTTCCCACCATGGTCACATCACGCTTCTGTTTAAATTTAGAAAATGTGCAGGCAAGAAAAAGAAAATAGTGCTTAAGTATTGTCTGCCTTGGATCTACTGTAGGAGAAGCAGAGGATGCTGAGATCTTGGGAAGACAAGGAAAGGTAAAATTTTCCTATACACACATAGCTCAGGCCCTAAACTTCCACCCCTTTCTCTGCCTCTTGGTAAAGCATGATTAGATACAGCAGACATAACCCTAATACAGCCACTCAGGCAAAGCTGGTAGAAATTACATTTATTTTCATAGGATCTTTAAAGGAATATTTTGTGATTTCAAAAAAATATAGTCATTGCAAAGCATTCTGTAAACATGCTGCTTCTGAAGCTGCACTAGTGACATCTGCAGAAGGAGCGCTGGAGCAGTAATTTTTGGAATCCCTCCTGCCTCCTCTTTCTCTAAAGGAGATTAGTATAAAGGGGATGAGATCTGCTTCTGAGAACTATCATCTACTGCAAGCTGAGTTTGAGAGGTGAAGATGCTTAATTGTTGTTTGATAACAGCCCATTATCCCCTAAGTTTTCACTCCAAAGAGCAAACAGTGTTTCTCCAAACCCCTTGCTTAAACGTTTATCCTTGTAAATCCCTCTCTTATGCTGCAGCTCTAAAACCTTTCCTTTCTCTCCTGTGTAGAAGGAAGGAAATGTTGTGTACTTGTCTGAATGTAAACACATCAGTTGCCATGGGAGCAGGTGCTGGAGCTATGATTACTGCCTGCAGCTGCCACTTTGCTAGGTGCCCAATTACCTTACCTGGTTACTCTAATTGAAGGCAGAATAAACACAATGCGCATTGTTTAAGCAAAATGCTTCATGAGTGGCAAATGCAAGATGCGTGACCCAAAGGGTTCATGATCTGTTACTTGCAGCAGCCTGTGTCATGTATTTTCATTACAGTGTACATTATATAAGAAGCAGTTGATTAGCAGAGATGAGAGCAAAATTAAAAACAGTGATGAAGAAATGTGTTTATAGAATATTAGGTACAGCTTGAGATAAACAGCACTGAAAGTTAGAATATGAGCTACCTCACATTCTATGGACAGTGTCACGTGTAAGAGCCAATCTTACTTTTGACTACTAAAAGAAAGAAAAAAGAAGAAAAATATAAGTTCTTTTTTAGAAGAGGGCAGCTCCAAAGGCAGCTCAAAACAGGACAAATAAACACCAGTGCAGAAGAGGTGGAGGGGTCAGATTATCCTCTTCCTTCTCCTAAACCTCCTGCTGCCTTTCCTCCCTTTGAAATCCACTTTTTTTTCCTACTATAAAACTTTTCACACAGCACTGAGCCTGCACTAATTAACTGGAAAAGTATGAGCTAAAATCCAAAATAAAGGCTCACAAAGGGTTAACCTGAGTAGAAAACATGCATCAGTAAGGCAACCAGAAAGCCTGGGCTGCACTCACAACAACAAAAATAAGAGAGGGAAAGCTTTTGAACCAAACTGTTGGCAAAGTCTTGGAAGTACAAGCATGTAAACAGTTTTATCTGAACACAGCAGGAAAGCAGGACCCCATGTCTGCTTTTTGAAAAAGTGCAGAGCTGAACTCAATAGTTGGTGCCACCAAATGTTTCCTCTTCTGTACAAAATTAGTCTTTCTAAACTCCAACATTTGAGGACAACAGGTCTATAATGAGAGTGTAAATGAGTGCTAAATGGATTAGGGTGTAAGGACTGGAAGTATGGGATCTTTTCATATTGATCTATGAAACGCTATGAACAACTTCTGAGGTGCTGCACTCTCCAGGTGTCAAGCTATTACTGATGACAGGACAACAGTTCCAGGAAGTCACATCACAGAGGTTTAGTCTTTTCCAGCAGGTCTTGTCCATGCAGATTTTTTGCTGACTTGTTACTATAAGCACTCACGAACAAATTAGATGAGACAAAATGCAGGATAGCTGTAAGTGATCTAGGCTCTTACAGCATGTGCAGCACTGCCCTCTCCCTTCTGTCCTGCCTCAGAAGCAAGCCCAGTGTGCTAGAAAAATATCTGAGCTGGGAAACCAATGGAGAAGCCCATGAAAACAGGATCCTTAGGATACCCTTTGTGGACAACCTCAGGTGCTCTAGAAGACCTGGACTACTGCTTTCATCTTCCTCAGTCTCCCAAAACCTCTTTCATGGGGCAGCATAAACACACCCCAGCACCAGACCTCCCACATGGTCTCCCATTGTGTAATGCCATAGCAGTCAGCTCAGATGAGGTCTCCTCACAAAGGACCACCAGCCAAAACTCTGATTAGGAAAGACCACACACCATTCCACAGTCAGAGCCGGGCCAGCCTCCACCCTGCTGGTGCCAGGCAGAGTGGCACTGATGTGGCCCAGCTTGATGGCTCACTTATAAGCTTAAGTGGCTTTGGCATCCATCAGCTTTGACCTTGCTCTCCCACAGGGAACACTGTTCCCATGCAGCCAGCCAAATGCCATGGGTAATCTATGTGACATTTGCCTTGTCTTCTCTTTCAGTGTCTTGTGGAAAGTCCGTATGAGTTCAGTCTTTAATCTTCTCTTGCTTTGAAACAAGGATGCAGAAAGGAATTAATTCCTAGCCACCTGGTATTTTGCACTTTTGAGCAGTATTTATCCCAGTCATGACTCAGGTCCTCTAAGAAAGAGGTTCAGCAGGATGCTGATGGCACGCATTGCCAGTAAGTCCAGGTCTAGCAGTCTCCTCAAGGAGAAAGGAGATTCTTCCTCTGTTACACACTCCAAAGGAGTAGATAGGGCCTGTGGTTTACCAGATTTGAGGATAAAGCAGCCTCTAGGGAGCACCAGGATCCCCTAGGCTTATTTTCCCATCTCCTTGAGTCTTTATTTTACCAGTCTAAACATACAGTGTATCTCAGGCAGCATAATAGGCTGGGTCATTTGTTTGAGTACTATAGACAAGTTGAAGAGAAGACACAAGCTAGAAGCACCTTGACGGATATGTAATGAGGGGTAAATGACAACGTCAAGGATGTGTTACCCAAGTTTGAAGCAGATGTGCTCAAAGACCCCTGGAACCATTTCAGTGGCCCAGCATACTAATGCTGATAAGACGGTTTTGTCCTGAACACCTTTACAGAGGCAGTCTGTGGGAAAGATACAGGAAGGTAGAGTTGCCATCTAACCACTAAAAGTTACTCAGGCCTTAATTACTGATTCAACTGATTATACTACAAGTTTACTTCTGATGGCTCTGATCCAATTATCATGCTTGCACTTAGATCCCAGTGTGCTCTGGAGGTTAAATGCATGCATATGGATATCTACATCTTTAAAGTTGCAAAGAAGTATCCATTAGGTTTTTAAAGAATGCACAGAAAAATTAGGAAAGTAAAACAATTAAGCACTTCTGTGAAATCCATTGGATGTGAATCCAATATTAATACCTAAATATCTCTCAAAGACTGGCCCAAGGATCTAAGACAATTCATTCAAAATCATAAAGAGCAGTGGAGCTTCCTAAGGCATATTGGTGATATAAGGAGTATCTCTATGCTAGGAAATAAGATCATATGTGAACAGAGGTAAAAGCCTTACTATGATGAATCCTTTGTGTTTATGACCATTTCAAAAAATTCAACTCAAAAATCCTTTTTAAAGAAAACAATGCATAATTTATTGATCTTAAAAAAGAAAAATAGATATAACCAAAAGCAAAATATACTTTAAAAAAAAAAAAAAAAACAACAACTAAGAAATTATCTCATTCACTGCCTTCTAATGTAATCAATTTACAAAGTACATTTAACAAGGAGCTGTGAAAATTTAATCTGATATAGAGCTAATAGAATTTGGTTTCCTTGATTTCCTTGATTGCTTTATCAGAGAGGACCCGGATTTAGTTTTAAAACAAATCTGAGAAAATACTTCAAATGCCAAGAAAACATTTTGAATACATGTAACTTTTAAAGTCGTGGAAACCACATTGTACAACAATTATACTGTGTGGTCTGTAATCTTATTCAAAAAGAAATTACTCATTTAAAGCTAGGATTCTGTTCTGTTTTACCTTTCACCACTAACTAATCATTCAAGTATTCTTGTGAGCAAGGGAGAGAGATCTGTGTTCCAAGTTTAGGATTGGACTTGAATGCATGTTTGTTGTAAATATGAAATATGATTGTGATTTCCCATCATTGTACAGAATGCCACGGTTTCCTTGAAGTTTTGTTTGTTTTTTGTTTGTTTTTTTTTTTTTTTCCTTTATTCTTGTGGACTTTCATTAACTGGATGGTGCTAGTGACTTTCCTTGGAATTCAGCTGGTATGTTCTGACTCTTCATATTTAGAAGGTGAGTTGTCACAGGGAAAAAACTGTTCCACTCATATGATTTAATGGAAGACATTTTATTTACTGACAACATAAAAATAACCAGCAATGAGTAATCTATACATTCAACATTTTTATCAGCAGTACAACAGACAAACCACACCACTGAGTGCTTTGATAATGTCAGTAAGCACCCTAATTTTCTAAACAACTTCCTGGAATTAATCTCAAGAAATTCTAAAATCCTTCCCTCTCTCATGCATGCATACTTAAGCATTCATGTGGTCCCCAGCCTCCCTCAGAGGATGAGTGGCTATGGATACCTGTGCCCTTTTCTGTCAGTGTGGGTGCTTGAGCACTACACATGCCTAAGCTACTGCCTACAGAGCACTCATCTTCATTTCAGCAAGAAAACATCCCACAAGGTCGTGTATGCATACTCCAAATGCAAGTCCCTACCTGGTGCACACTATGTTGTACAATCATAGAATGGAAAGGACCTTAATATTATCTAGTTCCACTTCTCCTTCCATAGGAAGGGATATCTCTCACTAGACCAGGCTGCTCAAAGCCCTCTCCAGCTTGTCCTGAAATACTGCCAGGGATGGAGCACTCACAACTTCCTTGGGTAGCCTTTTATCAGTCGAGTAGTTGGGTGCAGCTTGCATCAGGGAGGATGGTCTACCAGGCACAGATAGAAGTCATGGTGCTGCTGGCGCAACTTCAGCAGTGCCAAACCTGGTTTCAAATGGAGTGGAGATATGGTACCACTTCTCACACCAAGGCCTGTGCCCCATGTTCTCAATTTTCATACTTCTGTTACAATTCAACCTACCTCCTTTTCTCAAAAATGTCTTGGGAGTCCCCTGTTCACTGTTTGATCCCGCAAATTGTTGTTCAAGGCAAAGTTCATCACTGTTGCTTTCTTCACAGTATTACCAGTTTTGGGGCAACTGTCCTTCCAGAATATCCAGTAGGGAGTGTTGCATTCTCATGAAGGGTTTGTATCTCCACTGCTTTCCTACCCCTCCTGGTTACCACAACATCTTACCACAAGAGGGTGCACACATATCCTCACAGAGAATTATTTTGGGTAAAAAAGGACTCGATAGGATTGACATACAGGCCTCCACTGACAAGAGTATGACATCAGGAAAACTAATTTAACTAAATTAGCTAGTCAAGCTCGGCTTACAACAGCTGGTTTACAACCTCAAATTCCATACTTCCATACCTGTACATGGAGCAAACATGTCCTGATCACAGCAGAACAGCCATGTTTGTCCATTAACCTCCAGAGCTAAACATGCATCTGATTTGTTCCTTTATCTATTACCAAAGGCTTCTGGTAACATTCCTTACCTGGATGCTCAGGATCATTTGAACAGTGTAAAGCCTATTGGCAGCAAACTAGCCAGCCTCATGTTCGCTGTTTTGCTGCATATTAGCTGCTGGCTATTTTGTCTTTCTCACAGAGTTATGCAGATCAAACAAGTAAAATATTTTGCTTGAAATTAAGAAAAACAAAACAAAACAAAAAAAACCACGAGCAATATTCCTTCTAATATATTTTCAAATAAACTTGCATTCCAGACAACGCACATTATGCATTTCCACAGAACATTCAGCAGCTTCTCTTTCCTTCTCATCACCTAGCTACAGATTTCATAATGTACTGATTACAATCAAAGGGAAAAACATCTCAAATTATTTAATCAAAGGCATACCTAGGTGTCTTTTTGCTGATTTAAGTGATATCAGCTATTTTCACTTTCAACAAAATAGTCACAAAACAGTCACAAAACAGATTTTAAATCATACTACTGGCATCAACTCAACAATGGAAACCATCTGAAAATTACCTAGGCATTTAATTGGCTGAAAGCAATTGAGAGTGACCTGTTACCAAGGCAATACGAACCTTACAAGCTTGAAAAAATGCATGGTATCATGATGCGGTAATCACCAAACAATTCTAACATACATATCCAACTACAGTGAGGACTGCTTAGATCAAGGGTTTTTTAAAAACATCTTAAATTCCCAGGTATATCAGTATATGTGTACTGCAAATCCGCAAGTATTAAAGCCGAAGAGGTTGTTAAAGCACTAGCCTGCAATACAAGGGATCTGAGGTTTGGTGCCTAATGGTTTTCACATGCTGTCTTTGGCACTTCACTGATGCACACATTTACAATAGTACCTGACATTTAAAGATGCAGGCAGATGCCTAGTGAGACTTGCAAAAGTTCCCAAATTGAGTGCATAACTTCCACAGGTTTTTTAGTTCAGCACATGCTGGAATTAGTTCAGCACATGCTGGAATCAGTGGACAGCATCCCTCCAAAATCAGTAGATTTTAAGTCTATGGTTTCCTTGCCTGTCCAGAAAAAAGAAATAGGTCTTCATTTCTGTCCCACTGCAGTATGAAAAATGAGCAATCACGATTCATATGAAATGCATTACTTCAGTGATCCCAAATATATAAATTTAAATGCAGCAGTCAGCAAGAGGGAATCGTATGTTATATTGCACTCTCTAATTCACAGTGAAGAGAGTGGGGCCCTGGTGCACTGTGGTTGAAATTCTTGCAAGCAGGTACTCAAAATCCTTTTGTACAAATCTCAGCATTAAGTGTACACTAGAAGTTATTTATTAAAAGATGTACAGTCCCGCTAGTTCCTTTTGCTGTCTCCTCATTAATTAGATTCCTTTGTACTGTACATATTGACATCTGAATTATACTTTGACTGATGTCACACAGGAAATTCAAAATGGAAGGGGGTCACTGACTGTGGAAAGAGTGACTATGAAAAATACCTTTCACATGTAAGTCCTATCCACAATATTTTGGCAATAGACATGGCTTCCAGGCTCTAAATCAGTCATTATTTATACATACTGGACATATCAAAATCCCTACAAAAGTGATACTCAACTTTGGAAGCTTTCAGTTCTGGATCAATTTATTTTAGTTTAAATCACTCTGGTGTAATAAAGTGGCACACATTGAGGTACCTGTTGAATCAAATTCCTCTCTCTTCATAGATCTGGAAATCAGAATGTACTTTATTTCAAACTTGGTTCATGTTCCACCATGGCTTTTTACAGTTTTGTCTTTGATTTTTCATTTCTTCCTTCACTAGTTATAAAAGGAAGAAATGCACATTCTTTTCAATTTCTCAGATTTGTTACAGTGCCAGGTCTTCAATAAAGTGCTTACACTGAAAGCATTCAAGAGAAAATGAAGTTCTGTAATCTGACCACTAAAAAGGAGCAGAAACAAGAAACATTCACCATAAAATACTTAATGTTTTCAAAATACCTGCTAAAGTCTATTTTCTTAGTGATCCTTCAGCCAAAATCCTGTCTTCTATCACCTTCCCCCCAACCATACCCTACAAGAGATTAGCTGGAAGTGTTCCTTCTAGCACAAACTCGCCTAGACTGTTCCCCATGAAGTAAGAAGAATATAATTTGCTGCCCTTCTTCCTACAGTGTACCCCAGCGGTCTGGGAAAGAAGGAAGTCCAAAGAAGTTACATAGCTCCAGTGCCACCTGCTTTCCCTTGGGAATTAAACCAGGTCATGAGAAGAAAGAGGAAGGGTGGTCAAGCAGACACTCAGAAAATGCTACAAGTTAGACAAAGGCTCTACGTCCTTCAAGCAAGGTTCTGGAGCTCTCACCACCATTTCTGAATATGGGTATTGTACACAGTAGTACAATTTCCTGCCTCTACTCCATACTGCAATTTGATGGGCCAGATCATATATTTTCCTACTATGAAATTAAGTGAAGAAAAGAACAGCAGAAGAGCTCTTGTGATGAAGTAGGTGACTTTTTCACCCTTGAGTGAAGTTTTGCCAGTGTGTATCTAATTTTCAATTGACTCGTAAGCAAACTAAGACATTTTTCAATAAAAATGTCCTTTTTCATTTTTCAGAGTTTTTCATTTAAGTCACTAAATATTTTGTATGAGAGTCAAAATATCTTTGTCTTATTGAGCAATCACTTCTTCATGGTCCTTTCCTTAGAAAACAGGGCATTTTGGAGGTCATCTAAGAACAAACTCTGGTAGGTGACTCACCCACCTTCTGCTCTGAATATTCTCCCCATCTGAAACTTAACAACCTGTTTTCCTGTGTTTTTTCCAGACTTATCTATGCAAGATGAAATTTTCTTTAACAAAAGGCCCCACAAAAAGCTTCCCACCATTACTGACACAAGCTCATCTGAAAGAAAAACAAACCAAACTTAGAAAATTAGGATCAGGGGGCTGCCCATGTGATTTTTAGCACTGCTAAGAAATTTGGTCTGCAGCTGAATTCACTTTACATGTTGTGGTTTAAGCCATAAAACACGCAGTTTGCTCACTCACTTCCCCCTCCTTCTTCCCCCCCAACTCCAAGGGGGGGTGGGAATGGGGAGGAGAGTCGAAAGAATGCAGCTCCCACAGGTTGAGATAACAACAGTTCAGTAACTAAGGTATAACACAAACCACTGCTGCTACCACCAATAATAATAATGACAAGAGAAAATACAAGGGAAGAGGATACAACTGCTCACCACCTGATGACCAAGCTGTGAACTAAACTCTTCCTTGGTTCCTGCCCCCAATTTTTCCATCCGGGGCATGACATGCTGTGGTATGGAGTACCTCTTTGGTCAGTTTGGGTCAGGTGCCCTGTCTCTGCTTCCTCCCGGTTTACCCTCCTCCCTGGCAGAGCATGAGACTCAGAAAGTCCTTGGCCAGGCCAAAACGTTCTAAGCAGTAACCAAAACATTGGTGTTATCAGCACTATTCCCTTGACGAAAGTCAAAAACACAGTGCTGTACCAGCTGCCGAGAAGGATAAAAATGACTGCTACTGCTGAACCCATGACAGTACTACACAAATGATCTGGAAAACTTAAATCCTGTCTATATCATGCTTCTTAATGTAAACAAAATATTTTCATTTCAGTTATCTTGGTACCACTGTGAAATCCTGGTTCTTTTTCCAGGAATGGACAACACCTCTGTGAGCCACACCACAGTAAAAGCCACCTAGTATATCTAATGCTGCCTTTGTCCCCTTTACACACACAAACCCCCTGAGCAGCAACTTCCAAACCAACTCTACATTACTGATCAGCTATGATGAGCCACAATTCCCAGGAGAATTGCAGCTTTAAGAGAGCTGTATTTCACTCCATACCAGACTGAGAAGCTAACTGTTTTCACCTTTTCTTGGTGATCTTTGAAGGTCTGGAACAGGACTTTCATCTATTTTCATCTTAGCCCTCTCAGTCCTCTTGGAGAAACTTCTCGTGAAGATGTACAAGTGAATCCTTTGACAGCTACACAGACACAATTATTGGTAGTGGATGCACAGATTACAAGAAATACCTATTTATAAAGACCTATTTCTCTCTCTCTGGTTTGAAAGAAGAGACAGGAATATTTTAAGGCCTAAATCTCACCTACATAGGTGGACAAAACAACCCACAGGGTGAAAAGCACTGAATTAGAAGCTTTCAAGATCCAGCCTGTCAAAACCACTTAGCCTAGAAGCTAAGGTGGAATTTATGCTGACTGAGTATGTCCAATAATCTTCAGTGACATAAAGCAACTCTTGGAAGCTAAATAAGCCTTAAATTACCAGCAATGTGTTCCCAGTGATAAAAAAGTAAGATGAAACATTTCTAGCATACCAGTAAAATTCAGCTGATTTTTTGAATATAAACTAGAATTGAAGATTAAATCTACAAGTCTTGAAAGTCAGATTAGCTGTGCAGACATATTACTCTATGCACAGCCAAAGCTCTGATGATGATTTTAGGTACATTGCAACTTTGAATGTCTCACCGACGCTCTGCCCATTAATACAGCTTCATACAGACAATTTCTAGCACTGCAGCCCCTGAACAGCTTTTAGAAACTGCTTCAAAACAGCATCTAACCTCCAGATAAACTTTCCAAAACAGTTGAACAATTTTAAGATATGACATAAAGTAAGTACGGAAAGATCAGCTCCTCCATGAAGTTCCCAAACACCTTAAAAACCTATTTCATGCTCTATGGTGCCTGCACAACTCTAGCGGGGGGACCAATGGAAAAGTTGTCTTTACTATGAAGATGATTGATAGTACTGTCAAAAAAAAGCTTTACTGGAAAATCATGCATTAGATAGTAAACACATGATTCAGTAATAAGGTTTGGGTTCCCTGATTTTATATTCCTCACTGGTAATGAAACCACCCATACATAGGCTAGTTAAACTGCAACAGGACACTGTCATATGATGTTAGCAGCAGTGACAGATGAGAGGCACAATCATAAAAGGGCTAACAAGCCATTCGTGTTATTTGACTGTTTAAAGTGAGCTTTTAAAGAGAAGAGCAAGCTGCATAAAAAAAAAAGTAATTTAAGAACATCCTCTCCCATCTGAGCTCATTATAGCAGGGAGATGGTTTTCGATTGTTCTAGAGATGCGTTTTCTGGTTGGTGATCACAAAAAAAAGCCCAAGTGAAAAGCCT
>JAOEHX010012722.1:0-16157 GCA_025448015.1 Bolborhynchus lineola
AATTAAAAAAAAAATTAAAAATAAAAATGTGTTGGTTAAAAAATTAAAAAAAAAAAAAAAAAACAAAGAAAAAACAACCAAACAAAAAAAAAAAAAAAAAAAAAAACAAAAACAAAAACAAATCCCAAAACCACAATAAACCAAAAAACCCCACAGTAGAACCATCAAGGATTTTATGGATGCGATACTTGATACAGTCATGAGGGCCAGGAAACAAAGTTTCATGCTATTTTCAGACACAGCTTTCTGCTGCCACTCCTCTGACACCGCTGCCAGACACCATGACCATGCCAGCTCAAGCCAGAAGCTCCAGTTTAGGCTAAAGTTCTCTTTTGGGGTTCCTTTTGACATGAAAATAAACTCTGATCACAGTGCTGACATATCCAATAAATCCTTTCAGTCATCACCAGCTCTCTCCACATAAGTAAAGTCAGAAAAATTAAATCTGGAGAGAACAGCATTTTATTTCCGTGAAAGTAAAGTAGATTTATAAACAAAATAATTCAAGGTCAATAAAGATTTTTACCTTGGATATAAACAGCAGTTACTATGTTAGGGATGAGTTATTAGGGCACCTTCTGTCAAGACTTTTTTTAGCTTAGCTTTTTGTTGAACATCTGGGAGACACAGCAGAGAAGGGATTCTTCTGAAAATGTCCTCAGTCAATCAATACATGAACATCTCAAGAGAACATCTGAGGAGGATTTGTGTGTCCTATTTGAAGTTTTGATCTGGAGCTGTCATCATTTAACATTCACCATAAACTATTTTGATTACTATTGTCAGATTCCGAATGGAAGACACAAGCCATTCAAGTAGAATATTCAAATGTTTCTTCTGCTCTTCTGAAAATCTAGTAGTGAAACCAATCCACCAATTAACTAGCTGCTAATTCATTGCTGTGCAGGCATTAGCATGGTGTCACTCTGGCATCTATATATTAGATTAGTTTTCCTGTATTGTTACCTTGTTCTGTATTTTTCCAGGAGACACATTATGAACATTATTCCATATTTCAAAGTCTCCATGTACATTACTGTTATCAGTAACACACATGGCTTATGATAATTTGTAAAGCAGCTGGAAAAACTGACCAGAAATTCCAGGTATTGAGATTTTTACAACTGCTGCCTTATCAATAATATTGATAACATTTATTAATAACATTTATCAATAACACGCTTCCTTATAAATAATATTTAACAGAAATCTTTGCTTTTTACACTACACCTAATGCTTAAAATATGAGTTGTTCTATAAAACCTGACTAAATTACATACCTTTGTCTGATAATATATGCAGAACCTTTAATCTGCACACAGCTACTACTAGGTAAAGTGACACAAAAGTCCACTTGCACAGACCAGTTTGAAGAATCAGGGCCTTAGTGACAGATGTTATTTTTCTAACTGATATCAGCACTCCTAGCCCCTTTTTTCCTATAAAATCTCTTTCAGCTGTCTGATCTCAGGCATTCCTAAATGACTAAACGTGAATTAAAGACATGAGATTTAAAACACATTTTGACTGTCAATCTAAAACATCCTTTATTCATCTGCAATGTCTTAATTAAAGACATATATCTTCAGCTTCCTTTTTTTCTTTTCTCTAGTGACTATGGTTAAGTCTTATTTTAAGACATTTTAATTGTGAACATTCTGATCATCAGCATGATATACTGTAAATTCAGAACCAAGAATACCTGAAAACAAAATTCAGTAAATAGAGGTCTGCAGTGTCACTTCTGCATTGTTAACTGTAAGCTCAGGCTGTCCTCACAGGAGAGTGAGCTGGAGTAAATGTGAGATGTATGCACACTCCTACTAATCCGTCACCAAACATCAGGGTCTAGAAAAACATAACAGGTGCAATCTTCAAGTGGTTGTTGACAATGGCACCCTCAACAGGGCTTAGCTCCATCAACGTAGACATAGAGAGACACAAACAAAGGTGTCATGCTAACATTTCAGGTGATTTTTACTCCTATAAGTCCTTCATTTATGAGTGGAAGCAGTTCAGTGAGAACAAGTGGATATTGAGGGCTGAAACAATATTATTTTATCTCTTTATTTCATCAGAAACTAAGCTGCGCCTTACCTGCTGATTAGACAGGCAATCAAATGCCCAGTGCCCCTGTGCCACAACTACTCCTATCTCTAAAGCACAATTATACTTAAGCTATCCTTCCAGATGAAGGTCTACATAAAACAAAATGCTTGCTTCCTCCATGGTCTTTTCACTAGCTAGAGGGCAACTTATGTGGGTTTAGAGCAGCAATAGAGCCACAGAGATCTCTCAGCTGGGAAGTGATAAGGGAACGCTCAGTACGAAAATCTTACCCTTCTTTCCTTGCCATGCCTTTTCTTCCTGCATTCAAGAGGAGAAGGTCATCTTCTTCCTGTTGCCTGCACACAAGACACACATATATTATGTTCAAGACTTCTGAACAGGGAGTACAACTCTCTGTTTGTCTCACCAGCTGACTCTCATGCTGGGAGGAACTGTTCTTTCTGACACCTCTGGAAACTAAAGATGATTTCACTTTTTTTTCTTCATGTGATAAGATTGGCAAATGGCCATCTGGCATCCTGAGGTCTCATCTGGGATTCAGGTTCCAATTCTTGCACAGTGGGAGGGTTCCAGTAACACTAGTAGGTTAGAAAGAGTCAGAAATCCTTGTAAGTCAAGAAATTGCCTGCTCACAGTCTGAAGTAGGAAAGAATACATCCTGTGCAGCTAGTGATTGTTTCTGTCTCTGTTAGAGTAACTCCTGATTTTAGGGGTTCTAGTCACAGCAAACATGCAGATGTAGATGGGGTTCTGGCCTTCAAACTTACACCAAACTTCTTTATAAATCAAGAACCATTAGAACATCTCTGATGGAATACTGACAGGTAATTTGGAGTATATATTCAATTCAAATATAAAAGTATAAATGAAGTTACAGTCTCCCTACATAACTCTTATTACCCACACCAGAGTAAACACTGACACAAGAAAAAAATGCTAGTGATAAAAAAATCACTTCCTGTTTCTATAATCCACTAGAGTATCCTAGAAATAAAAATATATTGCTTCCATATGTATTTTGAGGCCTTTTCATATAAATTGAGTGACTTTAAAGTAAATTTAAATAAATAATCTTCACAATTGACTCCAGCTTCCCTTAGGGACATTTCATGACTTATCTTCAGTGTCAAAGAACTGTGATCTGCTCCATTACAAAACCCCAAGGGAGACATGATTCTGTAGTTCTTCACAGAGAAAATTAGACAAGGTCACATATACAGAGGGAACAAGGACTGGAAGGAGTGAAATATACAGTTATGAGAGACTAAGTACCTAATACAAGAAACTACTGACTCCAACCTATGCTGTGATTTTTGTGGTGTTGGCATATGTCACTTATCTTGCTATAAAAGATTAAATTTATATCTTCTTAATAATAAAGACAGTCTGAAATGCACTGGGAGTGAGGCATTGTGTAGGAATTTTCACTGCTTGCAATAGTTTTGAATATCTTCCTCCAGGTTAGGCTTTCATAATGCACAGCAAATTCACATTCACTCAGAAGTGAATGTGTGACTTGAACCAAGTTTGATTTTAGTGAATTCATTTCTGAGACGAATGACCCAATTGACTATAATGGCTCTGTGAAGCTGCCTAGAGTAAAACATATGAGTAAGTAAGTGATTGCATGATTGAGGCCCAAGACATTAAGAAACATACTGCTTCTACCCAGTAATAGCATCATTAAAGCAGCCATTTATTGGTTTATTTTTACTTAGAACACGAGAAAATGCATTGCTCTTCTGAGACCATGAGAAATCAATACATTTACAGCTTTTAATAACATGATCTAAACCAGTTGCTACAGGCTGCAGTGAAATTTGTTGTGGGTATATAACACCATTCATTCTCTCCACAATATTATCTGCATTTCAACAGACACAAGCCAAGACTTCAGTGAAGCAATAATTAAACCTATCCTGCACTGCCAAAAATGAAAATTATGTACATTAGGAAGACTAAAAAATTCTTTTAACATCTTTGTTTTCATAATAAAGAAAGCAAAGAGACACCAAACTGCACACATTGTACAATCACCAACTCACAACAGCAACAAACTTCATATTAACAGGGTGTCATTTGCTATACTCAGGCTGTAAAAACAACATCACATGTAGATAAATGCATGCTGATTCAAATGCCATACATTTATTGAACCTGTTGAAACCCTATCTGGAGAAGATTCTCTGTTACATATTAACATTTTTATATGTTATTTTTCCCTGAATATAAGTATATTGCAAACGAAGAATGGCAGGACTTAGGCCCTTGATTACAACATTAAGTTTCAAGCTCCCTGACCATACCAGTAAGAATCAGTATTATCTATGGACTTTCAAGGTGAAAGAAGCACCACTGGCTCAGTAGGATGATCTCTTGAAGCATTACGCCTCCAGGAAGGAGGGGAGCACTCCTTAAAGATAGACAGACTGACAGGGATAAGTAACATGCTTTTAACCTTACACTTAATTTTATTTGAAAGTCTCCCTATTAATTATTCTCACACGAGTGTGCTGGAACTCAAAGAAACATCATAGGTTGATAAGGTCATCATAGGTTAAATAATAGTTAATGGCTTTAAAGTGACAGAGGACAGACTTAGATTAGATATTAGCTAAAAATTCTTCCCTTTGAAGGTGGTGAGGCACTGGCACAGGTTGCCCAGAGAAGCTGTGGCTGCCCCATCCCTGGCAGCATTCAAGGCCATATTGGACGGGGCTTGGAGCAACCTGGTCTTGTGGAAGGTGTCCCTTCCCATGGCAGGGGCTGGAACTAGACAAGTTTTAATGTCCCTTCTAAGCCAAACCATTCCATGATTCTATGAATATTTGGGAGTTCATATGTGAAAATTTGGCTTTAGGGATATTTAGTTTGAAAAACTGAAAACTTGTAGATACATCAGTATTAACTGGGCTCACCTGACTTAAAAAATAATTTGCAGCAGATATAATTTGAAACAGTTAGAAGTGCAATCATTAATTCTCCAAGTGTGATATAAGCATTTCATACTCAGTTGTTGGCAGTGATTTATCTTGCTTAAGCTTTTATTTCTAACTTACAGCATTAGAAAACATCTCTTTGGTTACCTAAGGATTATTTTTCCTTTCAGTCATAACAGATCAAGTTTATAGATGCTTTACTAAATTAACCTAATATTTTATCACCATTTTTATGGCTCACCTAGTATTTCAAGACTCCAAGGGAATTAAGAAGCTCTTGGGGATCTTGGGTTCTCTAAAATCTCCTAAATTTCTAACACAGAGGATCAAATTCCAATTGTGCCTTATAATTAAGACCTGACACCAAAGAGAATGTAATTGGGCATGTTGATTTTGGCCACTCTATTAAATTATGAAGTTCCCAGTGCTGTAACCTTCACTAACCTGTAGGAAGTCTGTGGGACTCCATAAGGGCAAAGTTTGTGCTGTATGAATGTCTTCCAAAAGCAGAGCTAGTGTTAGGAAGAACTTGACTCAATCCAAAAATAATGTGGTTGCTGGTACACTGCCCAAACATATATGTACTACCATTACATTTTTCACGGACAAATTAAGAATACTTCACATCATCAATTTGCAATTGAACGTCACTTACTCAACCAGCTTGGGCAGACATGTTCAGCATGTCAGCTTCTGGGAATCCTAAACCATACTGCCAATAAGTTACATAAATGCAACTACAGCTAACATCGAATCACAGAACAGTTAGGGCTGGAAAGGACCTTAAGATCATCAAGTTCCAACCCCCCTGCACTGGGCAGGAACACCTCACACTAAACCATGTCACCCAAGGCTTTGTCTGACCTGGAATTGAACACCACCAGTGATGGAACATTCACAACTTCCCTGGGCAACACATTCCAGTGCCTCACCACCCTCACAGTAAAGAACTCCCTCCTTATATGCAATCAAACCTCCCCCTGTTTAAGTTTTAACCCATTATCCATTGTCTTATCACTATAGTCCTTAATGAAGAGTCCCTCCCCAGCATACTTATAGGCCCCCTTCATATACTGGAAGGCTGCTATGAGATCTTCACGCAGTCTTCTCTTCTCCAGGCTGAACAGCCTCAGCTTTCTCAGCCTGTCTTCATATGTGAGGTGCTCCAGTCCCCTGATCATCCTCGTGGCCCTCCTCTGGACTTGTTCCAACAGTTCTATGTCTTTTTTTATGTTGAGGACATCAGAACTGTACACAATACTCCAAGTGAGGTCTCATGAATAAATATTTCAGTACCTGTGGTTCACATAAATAGTGAACCAAAGGTAGTGAAATATTTACAAATATAAAAAGTAACAGTGATGCTGGACTTGAGAAAACCAAGAAAACATAACAATCTGATGCTTCTCATTTGCTGGATTTGCAAAGATACTTATTTTTTTCCACCTGCTTTTGCAACTTGACAATAACAGAGTTTCTACAGTGTGGTACTGAATTAGGAGGCATTTTGTTTGTATTGTTAGAGCCTTAATTGAAACAGTCAGAGAGAAATGTTTTATTACAGAGAGAGAAAGAACTTTTTTAATAAGGCTTTAAGGAGACTCAGTTTTAATGATGCTTAACGCAATGTTTTAAACCACACAGTATATCTACATGCTATTTCTAGTTAAATGTTGGTTATTTAACAGCAGGTTGGCACCAGATTGCCTGCTGTGGATAGTTAGGGCTGGCTTGTACAAGCTCTGACAGTCTCAACATTGGTGAAAGACAGCATCAATTTTAAGTTTTTCAGTATTTCCCTTCTTGACACTTTCTCACACCACTATTTATAATAGATGTTCTTCACGTGGCAGTAAGTGTAAACACAAATATAGTCAACTGCTAAGCTATGTGTCCTGACGTCACTTGAAACACTAGGCGGGAGGCCAGGATTATAAAAAGTAGGTACATCCATTCCTCAGCAGGGTTTAACACTTAGCACTTTTGATATGGTTATGAAAATACAGATAGAAGACCCTAACCATTAAAACTTAAACATTTTGAATCAGTAGTTGAAAAGAGCAAGCACAACACAAAGTTTAGCAGCATATTACAGTATATTAATAAGTTAGTTTATAATTATACAGATTTCAGAATAAACATTGATTAGGCAAGCCTTTGAAAAAAACTTGTCAAAGTATGACTTTTCCATTAAGCCACAGTTCATTTTTATTTCAAATCAGTTGACAACCTTTATTTGTCCAGATTTTTTTTCTCTCCCTTCTCCCACTTGGGGAATTTTCATATTTTTACTTAGGACAGTGCAGGAGGTGGGAGTGTTTGTTTGGTTTTTTTCCTTTTTCATAAAAAAAAAAAAAAAAAAAGACACTGAAGATGCTGTCTCAGAAAAAATAATAATCTGCAGAAGATTAAAATAGAAACAAAATGAAATGTATTCCATTACAAAGCTACAGAACATTAGAAACTTCAATCCTTTCCTCTCATAGGCAGAGCTGTGGCAAGCAAATTTTAAAGCAAACTGGTTTTAAAAATCATAACTGCCTCATTGCCAAAATACACCTTTTTGTCTCGGACCTGATAGCTTGTATGTATGCAGGGAACTTGTGACACAGAAAGGATGAGAGTCCACAGACTGAAAGCTGAACTACAGATACTCATAAAAGCAGCATTAACAAAATGCACATAGGGCATTTATACCTGGTCTTGAACAGAAAGAAATACAGTTTTGCATTAGCTCTGATTTCTCCCCATAGCCCATTTCTAAAAGGCATGTATACCCTAAAGGAAATGGAAAAGAAACAAATCAAAAATGTTGATAAGGTGACTCAATCAATCATGGGACATATTAGCAGCGGTAAACAGGATCGTCTAACCAGAGCATTAACCTTCAGGAAGGAGGTAGAAGTAATGAAATAATCTAAACCTCCAAAGCACATCAGTTGGTATGCAAATCTAATAACCAGTTACTTCATTATTGATGCTGACATTTCTTTTGTTGCTCCAAGAAGGAAATTTGCATTTTGTCATAGAAGAACTGTCTACAGGCAGTATATAAAATGAAGTAAACCACCTAAAATATCCTAGCAATTGTCAAAGACTTACATAATGAACTAAACATAGCATAGAGTAATGAAAGTAAACATCTCACTCACACAACCAAGGTCATAGAAAGTACTTTTTGCCGCGGTTTCTAGTGAATAGGAAAAAAAAGTTCAATAACACATTGAAAACAAAGAAATTCTTTCCAGATGACTAGAATCCCCCACCCAAAAGAAACCCAAACCAACCAACCAACAAACAAACAAACAAAACCACAAAACAAACCAAAACCACACCACTACCAAGAGAAAAGAGCAGCCAAAATTCTTTCTTAAGTATTTCAAGTCTTGAATATTTGTAATTCTATGTGCGGATGACAAAAAAGTCATCTCCATTTGGAAGCCCACTAGAACACATAGCATAGTACTTAGCAAAAGCAGTGTTTCCAGGGACTCAGTACTTGTAAATACCCAAGTGCTGAGAAGTGAAAGACCACGGCTGTCTGGATGGGCCATCTGTTTGTAAATGTACACCCAAATAGAATGAGTTCTTTATGGAAAAGCCAACTGAAAATCTGATTTGAAGTATATTAAGTACCTGAAAAAATAAACAAATATAGAGTAACAGAATTATGATGAGGATAAAACCTTGCATTTGCACCTTCCAGGCATAAAGTCAAACATTTTAATTTCCAGGCAACAAATCCACATGCAAGATCTATCCTTTTTTCAAGCATTACTCTATTCATAATTGCTTAAATACACACACAGATCAGAGATAAAAACACCCATGGTCCATTACTCCATGCTTTCAAAATACCTGCCTTTTCTAGACTTCAAATTTTTTGATGCTTGGAGTAGTTACATTTTAAATTATCCCAACAATAGATTCTCTCTAGCTTCCCTGAGGCCACCATTCTACATCATAAAGAATTTGATTTTCATTGACTTATTTTTCTTCTCATTTTATTGCTATTCACCTTTCTTCTTTCTGGAAGTTCTTTTTCTATAGTTAATTTAACCTTTTCATTTTCATTTTGTTGCTCTGAACTACGTTTTAAATTTCTTCTCTATTCAAGCATTTGAGATAGTTATCATATTTCTTCAGTTACTATTTCCCTGACTACATCTCCTTTTTCAGCTGTTATCCCTCACTGCCTCCAAAACCAAATATATAATCTTCCATTGAATTTTGCCTGCATGAAAAGGGCACAATCAGGCCATTTAATCTTTTCCCACTAATTGGTCCTTTCAATATCCAATCTCTTTGGTAGGTTTTTCTCTCCTTGAATTCCTTCCAGTGTATTCACATTTTTGTTGTGCCAGCTCCAACAGCGCTAGCATACATAAGCTAATGCATGAGTGCTTACATGTTGAAAAACATACATGTAAATGTTGAGTACGAAATAGAATTAATTTAGAACAGATTTTATACAAAATCATATGCCAGTGCAAATCCTTTGCAGAACACCCGAATGTCCTGCAATTAAACTTTACCCTAGAAACAGCTGGAAGTGAGCATGTGGTAATATATACCTATCTCAATGAGCAGAGGCAGTGCAAGAACAATGCCTGTTTATATCATATGAAGATACAATCAGAATGTTCCCAAAATTTTATAAATTATCTGACACACATATACTTCATGAATTTAAGATGCTGGCTCAGAAGTAACCAAGATATAATAGATATCTCAGATATAATAGAACCCACATTTAGATTTGGAATTTAGCAATTAATATGCACACTATGTGCCCTGAGTTTGAAGTAGGCAGAAGGACTTGGATCTGAGGAGTTAAAACAGCCTACATTATCAGGTAGGGAAAGAGGGAATAGCCTTCTTGAGAATCAATTTGACCACTCTGCTGGACCTAGTACAAGACATACTTGGATGAAAATGTAGCTGATTGATAAGCATTAAATCTGTTCAGAGAGGACAGTTAGCGGCATCTTTGTAATCCTTAAGTGTTTTTAGTTTGGACAAACCAAAAAAAATATTTCAACTCAGTGTTTTCCAGGTTAAATCTGGAGCCTAAAACAATCTCTGCTCATCATGGACAGCCTGCATTTCTTCATGTTTGACCTTCTCATCCTGAAAAATTAATTCTGTTAGTCATAAACAATTTTTTTACGATACATATGCTCCACCTTAACCTTGTGGTGCCTCCAGGTAATTCTCCATGCTGATTTGTTCTAGTCTGACATCTCTGTGTGCTGGGATTTAGGTTAACCTTTTATGCTTCCATAACAGATGCTTCATACACTCCAGTCAGGGATTTTGTTAATTGCTTCTCCAGTGGTGAGGACATCTCAGCTGCATGGGATTAGGAAAGAATCAGGAAATCAACAACAGGTAAATTAGAAGTGGATCAGACACTTCCCCATTGGAAAGAAATGTAAATGTTTAAAAGCTAAGTTTGATCCTCATGTTCATGCATGCTTTCAAAATAGGATTTGTCAATTGCAGACGCAAAGCAGCTCCAATTTGATATTAGCCACTTTGTCTAGTTTATATTCTGAAACATTAAAGCTGCATAAATGACCTGCCAAGTATTGATGTAAGCTTATTGACAAAACAGAATGCTTCACAGTAAGTGCATCATCTCACAGGGCTCCACACAGTGACTCTGTAATTACTGTTTCGGCCTCTGCATGTCAGATCTCTAGTATACTGTGCATGATTCACCAAAAATAAAAAAAGGAAGGATTAGCTGATGTAAGTAGGAATAAATTATCTGAAACCAATAATCTTTGAGAACTCACATAACCAGAATTATTCTAAAATGATCAGTTACACATCTTTCACTGAGGTTTAGAAACAATGGGGAAACTCAGCAATTTCTTTAAAAAACTGATTAAATCCTTATCCAGTACTGATCCCTACCACATCCTCAAGAAAACTAGGGCAATAAAATAAAGCAACCTAAAAAAAAGAGGCATAACAGTTTAGATTTTTTTTTTTTCAGTATTCGGTATAAAATGAGTACACTTGTACTGTCCAAAACTTACATACTTAAAAGCCAGAAGAATATCTGAATTCATAGCCAAAGGTTGGAATTTGGACTGGGTGATGAAGCAGAACTGTTAGTTTATAGGGAGCTGGAAAAGAGAGAAACAAGTAACACAAATGGATACTGGATCCAACTAGACATGCATACTTCAAGTCCATAAAATACATCTGTAATTTGTTTCTTCTTCTTTCACTGACATCTTGTACATTCATACATTTCCATTTGCCTTCCACCCTGTTCTGGGTTCAGCAGTAACAGTAATTTTTCTCCTCCTCGTAGATGGTGCAGAGCTGTGTTTTTGACTTTCGGCCTGGGAACAGTGCTGATAACACCAATGTTTTCAGTTATGGCTTAGAACGTTTTGGTCTGACCAAGGACTTTCTGAGTCTCATGCTCTGCCAGGGAGGAGGGGAAGCCAGGAGGAAGCAGAGACAGGACACCTGACTCAAACTGATCAAAGAGGCATCCCATACCACAGCACATCATGCCCAGGATGTAATAACGGATTGCAGAGATCCGGAAGAGTGGGGGGTTCACTGCTGGGTCAGGCTAGGTGTTGGGTGGTGAGCAGTTGTATTCTCTTTCCTTGTATTTATCTTGTCATTATTATTAGTGGTGGTAGCAGTAGTGATTTGTGTTTTACCTTAATTACTAAACTGTTCTTATCTCAACCTGTGGGAGCTGCATTCTTTCGATTCCACTCCCCTCCCCATCCCTCCAGGAGCTGGGGAGAAGAAAGAGGGGGGAGTGAGTGAGCAAAATACGTGGTTGAGAGGTTTAAACCATGACACACTGTCCTTGTCACTCTACTCTTGCTTAGCAGTTTGCATATTTATTTTATTTGGAATATTTTCATTATGCTATTCCTTGATTATAAAACCAAGCAAAAAAAAAAACCCTGATTTTAATCTTATGTGAAATATAAACTAACTCAGTCTTTTGGAAGTGGATATTACGCTTCCCTCTTCTGCCAGCAAAAACAGCTCTAACATGTTTGCCTGGTTCTGTTGCTTGTTGGCCAACCCAGGGCAATCTAACTACTATATAAATCTGTCTCAGGCAAAGGTTAGAGTAGGTGGCACAAATTAATGACACAAAGGTTTCATTACAGATGCTAGTATAGCAATAAACACTTTAAAAATGAACTCTGAAGACTGACTTAGCAATTAAGGAATTGTACCACAAGGAATCACTCCTTTAGGTAACAGAGGGCAGAATATGGCTTATAAATATGCATACTTCAGTAATCCATCTTTTCAGTATCAATGTTATTATTTATTGAATAATTTAATCTTTGTTCAAGTGCTCTATTTCAGAAAGTTTTTATCCAGAATTCCTTCAGTGTTTTACCCCTATTAATATTCATCTACAAGAATGATGTCTTTAAACACCAATAACTGTCCCATTTCATCCATAATTTATGAACCTCCTCTCAACACAAAATCCATAGGTATCACTTTTTGCCCCTTGACTCCAAAAATTAAAGCCAGACAAAGCTGTAGTGAACAGCAAAGGAATAACTGTCATTTTTTGCAATCTGCACTTTAGATAAAGTTCACATTTATTCCACGTCTGAGACAAAAACCTATTAAAGGCACCCTGCGGCTTCAAATCCATTTTATTTACTTTATTTACATTTTAACAATGTTTGACAAGGTAAACCTCTTAAGAAATATCGGATCATTTGTGAGAAAGGGTGCTGAATCTTAACAAAGCAAATATTCTGAGCCATCACAAAAGGGTTCCCTTAAAGGGATGTTTTCCTCAAATTACAGCCATCAATCAAAAATATGACTTTGCTCTTTGTAATGTGGAGACTACGTTTCCAAGGGAAGAGTAACGTAGAAAACTAAAAAAAGCCTTATTCAAATAAGGATAAACAAGAGACTGGATAATCAGAAAAAGACAGAAGTCAAGTCTATAAACTGGGCTGAGAAATTTTCAGGAACATTTCCTAACATGCACTGAAGTGTTACAAGTTAGAAGATGTCATTCTTATTGGTGTCTTCCAGATTTAACCAGCAAGTTTAGCATTATATAATGGGGAAGACTGCTCATGAAATCTTAACAATAATTTTGAAGACAAGGAATCTTTAGGTGTCTTCACAATCCTATACAACAGTGTCCAGTATGGGATTTCATATATAGATATAATTTTTTTTTTTCCCCATCATTTCTACCTCTCACTTGGAATGCTGTTCTTCCCCTGTACATTTCCCATCTTTAGTATTTTTTCATTGTTTACAGTTTAATTGCATACTATCAGAGACTAAGCCTGCCCTGGAGAGTTCAACATGATTTCTCTTACCCCACCCCACCTGTAAATACATCTGACCCTATCTACAAAACATTTTCAATGCCCAGTACCATGACTGTCACTCTTACACAAGGTGTCTGTGGCTCTGTACTACACAAGAGTATGCTCTAGAAGAATAGTTGTTTCCACCAAGACTGAACTGAGGCTTCCACATTACATATTTTATAGTAGAACCATCTTTTCAATCACCCCAAATAACTGGGCCACTTGCTATTGCTCCCTCAGAGAATGTCTAAATGTGCCTACAACTCTCATTGCCAAATCTGAGCAAGGTTTAATTACCTTTGTTATGGACTTAACTCAGTTTCAAAATGATCTATTTGAATTGGAAAGTATATAACCAGTGGTTGAGGGTCTCACTACTTCAGCTGCGCTTTCTGATGCACTGGCCAGGCAGTGGTGGTTTATCTACAGACTGCAATTGCAGCTCTGCATTGCAGCTAGGCTTTACCCTTTGCTTCCTTGACTATCACAGCACTAACCTCCCACCAGCTGCCATCATGACCTGTTGCAATTTGGGAGCAAACAGCAAAGTTCATGTTGCTGGGACTTTTTACTGCTTCAGTGCCTGAGCACAACACTCACCACAGAGGTCAAATTCTCAGCAAAAAGACTACTTGAAGTGCTGCCTTGCCCCTCTGCTATAACCTGACCTCATACTAGCCAGACACTGAAGCAGGCCTGCCTGAAGTAAATAAAATCATCAGATAAAAGCAAGAGGAAAAAGCAAAGCAGACTGTATTGTGGCTGTTTTGCTTTAGGAATCCAGTTACATTACAGAGGGACATGCATCAACAATGAAGAGGATTGCTGAAAAGACTGTTTTCTCTACGATTGTAGAGTAAACCTTATTAAAGTTAGTACAAAGTGCTACCTCCAGAACTGCTGTTTCCACTCTTCTTCATAGTTTAGAATATACTTAAGTTTCCTTCTGTTCTGCTAAATTGATTTTGTACAGCATGAGGAGATGTGTTCTGCTTCCGACTATAGATTTATAGAAATACTACACATCACCTTACACTGAGTAAAAATCAATTTTCTACCTGTAAGTGATGAAACTATTTCTCACCCCTGCTGAACAGTTATATCTCTCTAAAAATCATCAACTGGATCATTTCACCAAGAGCGAAAATAAAAGGTGATCACTTCAAATATATTATTTTACACATTACTCAGGTGTTCCTTTCCAAAGGTTATCTGTAGCTTTCTCTACAGTAGTTAATATTAAGCTTTCTCCTCCTCCCTCTTACATGCTCAGCTGTTATCAAGAGACTTTGGTCTTGGTAAAATCCCAAAACACATTTCATCTGAAAAATGCTAAGCAGTTGTCTCTCCCTTTCTCCTGGTGATAAAGGGCATTCTAGAAGAAGAGCTGCATTAACAGCTCAGATCTGAATCTGAGCACAACAGAAAGACAGATGTTAATATTTGGCTGTAGACTGTTGCAAAATTGTCTTATTTGCAAAGCTCACTGTGTGGCAAGGCAGATAAATGATAACACCATGAACTAGTAAAAGGCAGAAAGCTTTATTCTACACGTATCTGAGACTGAATATACAGCTTTGAACATATATTCACAAACATTCACTCCAAGCAGTCCTGCACATGCAGCATTTTAACATGTGGAAAACAGTATTATGCCATTTCTCTGCATAATGGTACAGAAACAAGTATTTTAACATTCAAGGGGAATAAAATGTTCAGAAAAAAAATGGCTGGCAAAAAGAGGGCTCATTTCTTGCAAAGGATGTCTTTCCAGCCAAATGAAAAAGCTTCTGCCTGTCAGTCAATCAATCAGTGTGTAGCTTATTTTAAGCTGATGATAATATGGCTTTGGAGATTAGGAAACTGGTGAGCTACTTAGAATATAAAATTATTTTCCTTAAGTGAAAAAAATAAAAACCTTCAACAAAAAAGTACAAGACTTAACCCTCTCAATCAAGTTCAGAATGGAAAAACTAGTCAGA
The DNA here is from genome assembly GCA_025448015.1 of Bolborhynchus lineola. Classification (NCBI taxonomy): domain Eukaryota; kingdom Metazoa; phylum Chordata; class Aves; order Psittaciformes; family Psittacidae; genus Bolborhynchus; species Bolborhynchus lineola. The sequence goes on from JAOEHX010012722.1 coordinate 15,343, forward strand.
AACATTATCCAATGTGAATTTGGTCAGTATCATGAAATATAAATGAATGAGACAGCTGAGAAGCAGGCATTACGTATCACATGTCTGAGATGGAGGAGTTTGTTATCATGGTTTCTTTTGTTAATTGACTAATTGAAAGAGCTGTGCAAATACAAAATGAAGAACAGAAAAATTTACTGCATAGGCAGCCTCAGCCAGAATTTACAAATTTTAATGCTTTAGGTTACCTGCTGAGATGCATATTGAGCACTCCAACCATAGCAGCCTCATTTTAAAATCAGTATCCTGGTTTTGCTTTGAATAGAGTTAATTTTCTCCCTACTAGCTGGCATACTGCTGTGTTTTGGCTTTAAACTGAGAAAAATGCTGATAATACACCCAATGTTTTGGTATTGATTACTTTGATCAAGGTCTTTTCAATCTCTCATGCTTTGTCAGTGGTACAAGAAGAGGGGTACAAGAAGCTGGGAGGAAGAAGAGACAGGACACTTAGCTCAAGATAGCCAAAGGGGTACTCCATACCACAGCATGTCATGCCCAGTATATAAACTAGAGGGAGTTGGGCCAGAAGTTGCCGATCACTGCTCAGTGACAACCTGGGTATTGGTCAGCAGATGGTGAGCAATTGTATTGTGTATCATTTGTTCCTGGGTTTTACTCCTGTTTCTCTTTCTGTTACCTCCCCTTTCAGTATAATAATAATTACTATCATTATCAAATTTTATTTCAACTAGTAAATGTTCTTATCTCATCCACTGATTTCACTCTCAGAGGCGTGAGTGATCAGCTATGGTGTACTCATAGAATCATAGAAT
>JAOEHX010012722.1:19559-34400 GCA_025448015.1 Bolborhynchus lineola
CGAAAGTCAAAAACACAGTGCTGCACCAGCTACTGAGAAGGAGAAAAATGACTGCTACTGCTGAACCCATGACATACATTAATGACAAATAATGCTTTTAAATTGGATGTGTAATACTGTAAGTTGCTTCAAATGATTACCTTGCCTTAGATGTTAGTGAGGTGCAAGGTTTCTGCAAATAGCAATGCTTTTTTGGAATGACATAACTGTAGGGACACCAATACATTTTTACCACCAATAACCTCTTTCATTCAAATTTTCAGACCCTGACCATAAAATCATAGAATGGTTTTGGTTGGAAGTGACTTCAAATATCATACAGTTCCAACCCCCCTGCCATGGGCAGGGACACTCTCCACTAGACCATGACAAGTAGGAAATTTTATTCTGAAGGTACTAAATATGTGGCCACTAGCATAAGCCTGTAGAGAATCAGCCACTCATTTCTCTTCCTCTAACAGAAATATTACCATGATGTTCCAGTTCAGTTTAAAAATATTGAAAGAGGCATATCTTACCTTGCAAAAATTAAATCAAGTGCCCTGATTTGTACTGAAATGGAAAATGCAGTTTGCCTCACTGTTTTGTGAAACACAAGTTTCACAAGATTTACATCATCTTCTTTCTGACACAATCTCAAAATTTTCATATAAATCAAGAGTTGATATTTGCTTTGTGTTTCAAAACTCTGCTTCACAGTTATGGTTTCTAAATGTGGTAAATAATTTAAGAAACTGCAAAGTCTGCATGTGGAAACTTTCACATGAACCTTGAAAATTCTTTTGTTGCATTATTTAGTATAGTTATAAATGTCAGGTTACTGTTCAGAGTGGTACATCTGTTTAGAATGGCATTTGCTGTATAATGTTTGCAAAAGTTCATATGAGTAGTCCTCTCAGTGCTGTTGGCAAAGACTTATCTATTTATTTATTTTAAAATCTTCAACATGGCAGGTGCCTTTAAAAGGAGATGCTTCATCTTCTGTCTCTTTTCAGCTTGATATGTCCTATGGCAGGTCAAAAACATTCCAGAACTGTATAATTGTTTTTCTTATTGCTATTAGCTTAGTTACACACAGAAGCTCTGATCACATAGCAGGATTCTCCACTGGGCTTTATGCTATACAGTTACAATTTTAAAACATACCCACCTTCTACTCTAAGGTCTAAGGTCAAATTGTAAGAAATGAAGATGAAGACAGACAGTGAAATATAGAAAAACAAATGTGGGGAGGAGGAATTTATTTGCCAGGATATATCCAAATGCCCAGAGGAAGACTTTATTTTAATTAAAAGCACTAAGCGTATGAAAATACAATAAGTTACAACAATCACTCAGGGTATTACTTTCAAAGTACCTGTCTTCTGCTTTCACTCTGAATTCTTTTTTTTGAGAGAAGGAAATGATTACTGCATGTCTGACCTACACCTGCTGTTTATGATCATATTAGCAAACCTGATTGATAGAAAGTGCCATCTCAACCATCACTACTTTGAGGCTTAAGTTAAAAAGTGGCAGACCAAGAGGAGCTAGACAGTTTAAAAAATACCCCAAAATGCTCTAAGGAGATATTCTACATATTGTTCAAAATATTTAAGCTCTTTATGAAACATATTTTGCTCAAGGGCAATTACTCAGAATATAGTAAACCGTGCTTTTATGTAGCAACTGATCAGAACAAATTAAGTGAAAAAAAATTCACACCAGCCAAGCTCATACCGAGAAGGAACTCCTTATGGAATAAGGCACTGAAAATAAGATGCACCTCCAAACTTTGACACCGAACCTATTTACTTAAAGGCAGACAACATGAATGGTGTTTATGGATCTCATGTTTCCACACTGATTATTCAGTTACCCAGCATGGGCAACACTACAAGTTTTTACAGAAGTCCTATAATACAGCTTCCTTTGCCTCCAAGAAAAAATGTTTTTCCCTATACGAATTACATGTAAGTACATTTACATGAAACATTTACATTTTTCATGTAAATAAGAGGACAAATCACCGAAAGTGTTCAAGGTCAGGCTGAACAGGTTTTTGAGAAACCTGGTCTAGTGGAAGATGTCTCTGCCTATGGCAAGGAACTACATGAGATTTAAGGTCGCTTCTAACCCAAATTATTCTGTAATTCTATGAATTTATTATCATAACTTTTTTTTTTCAAAGTAATTTTGAAACTTTGCAGACAAAATATGACAACTTAGGACTTAATATGCAGCTTAATTGCTATACTACTTTAAAATATGGTTGATTCATAGAAGAAGAAAAATAAATTGCCATATACTGGTCACAGCAAACAATTTTTAATTCTAAAATCTGGTTTCATTCTAAACTAAACAAAATAGATATTATTAAGTTACAATTGTCCACTACAGATATTGAAGAAAATCTGATTTCAGGCTTCAATGCCAGGTTTTATTTGCTTTATTTTTCCTGAAGTATGTTTCTTCATGACATCTTAGTAGAGGATGGTAATTAAATATATTTCACTTCTTTCATGTAATTTCTGCTATTTCAATAAGTAACAGCTGTTGACATATAAAACTGTTGAAAGTTTTTGGTTTATTTTTTTGTCATAGCATTTTCTGGTCTGCTTTTTTTTCCTGCAACAAAGCAAACTTAAACAGACACTAAATGAAAAACCCTTCTCCTGATGACAGCTTTTCCAAAGAAAAAATTCTTCACTGTACAATTCAGAATTCATACAGAGAATACAAGAGAGAGATGTCTTAGAAAATGCCTTCTATAAAATAGTCTAGTTCTGTTTGTTCTAGTATGTGAAATAAAAATTCATCTAAATGACAAACTAGCCATTTTTAAAAAGATTAAACATCCTTTAGTCTGGCTTAATCCATGACTGGAAAGCCAACCAAGTTTGAAGGTGTGATTTATCCATGTGACATAGGTTGCACTATAAAACCTGAACTGTTATCTACTGAAAGCCACTGGAGAAGTAGTGAAGCTCCTAAAAGCAAAATTATTGCAAGTAGTAAATTTGAAATATGCAGTTTGGCAAATAAAATTAGATACACCAAGTTCTAACCTATCAGTTTTGGATATATTCTTCAGAAACTTCAAAGTTTCAGCAAATACAGTCTGACACCTGCTCTAGTCCAGAAGTCTGAGCTGGGCTTAAACAGTTAATAAGAACATGAAATAGCATGTGTATAACATGAATAAAAGCCTTCATTTGAACCAAACCCTTAGTTAGTTCACAAACATCGCAGCCAAATGCCTTGTTCAAATTTACAATAAATATTTACTGCTCACTGATCTCTGCTTCAGCAACATAAAACACATCACATTTATCAGATGATGTATTTCAAATGCACACTGGCCAGAATTTCATCCATAACACTTTAAGGACATTTTAATCTTATAGACTATGGGTGTATCACAAAGCCTGTATCAAGCATCATCAATACGGGCAGTTTCTCATAAAGCCCAAGGCATGATGTTCTTTGATGGTGATGGTACTGCCTCTAGAAAATTCACTTCTAAGTACTTACCAGAAGCATTGCACTGTGGTTTTAAGTTTTCATTTACAAGACAACATTTCATACCAGTTATCATGCAACCCAAGACTATCAGAAATTTTAATACCAGAAATCAATGAAAAACCCCCACTGTTTCTGCTGACAAAAGTTTGCCTCCTGTTCTGATTACATCTTTTTACAAAAGACAAAACATTAAACAATCTCCTACATCATAAAATGCACTTATTAAACCCACTGGTTTTATTTTCTTATTACAATTCATACTGGACTAAACAGGAAGTCTAGATTAGTGTCAGCTAAATCTTTCACCCTTCTTCAGATGCTTCACTTTAGATCTTTGTATAGAAGTAACTCTCTGAAATCCAATTGTTAAAGGATTCCTACCACTTCAAATATGAAAAAATCAATTAATGGCAAATAAATATAGAAAGACACTAACCTCCCTTAATCTGGGTACTATTTTTTGTTTTAGCTGAAAAAACAATAATACAGAATTGGAACTTAATTGCTTACCTTCACCTGCTAGTCCCAGTAAACACTTCAGACTCAATATAGTAGAAGAAAAGCTTATGAATAATTCTGAACTGCTGTTAGCTTTTAAATCCAGGAAATAATTTATTCTGTTTTCCAAAAGATCCAATTTCAATTGAAAATTATATGTTAAAGCAACAAAGTATTTTCTTCTATAGGCATATTGTAAAAATATTTCTTTGAATGCATCTTTGCCACCAAAACACAAAACCATGCCTTTCTTGAACTGCTCTCAGTAACAGGCACCACCTATTTCAGAGTGCCCCGAAAGCAGTTGTTTGTGACTTTTAATGAAGTTTCCTGGACCAATCTAATCATTAAACAAGAAAAAGTCAACTCCCCATAAAAGTTATGATATTCCATGAAAGCATTTTAAAACCATGAATTTTACACTTTTTCATCCAATCTTTGGCTTCTAACAGGACACACGTGCTTACATGTTCAGCTTAAACCTTTCTTCTTCTTAAAAGACAAACCATTTTTTTCCTCAAGATGAAAACAGTTTATCCTACCACTATTGAGTGCAATAAGAAAAACACCAAGTTGCCACAAAACTCATTAACAGACTAAAAATGCTGCAACACAGCATGAGAGCACCTTACAGGTGAAATTCATGTTTACGACATTTTCCTAGCTTCTATGCTTCTGTGTTTGAGCTATTCTTTGCCAAAAATGGAGTATAAGAGAGATCTAGTCTCAGCAGAGCTCAAAAAGGCCTGGGAAATGGAAATTTTAGTAGAATTGAACATTTTAAAGGTAGTTTTCTATTAACTATGAAGAAAGTGGTTTGTGTTTCTCCCCCCTCTACTCCCTGGTTCCATTACCCCCAGTGCTTTAGATTCTAAAGGGAGGAGAAGAGAGAAATCTTCACTGTCCTCATTTCTCCCACCCTCTTTAATTTCATCTGTGACTTTAATTATATTTCTTCTTATAAGCTTGTCTTGCCTCTATTTTATTTTTAAAGAGATAAGAGCTTGCAGTAAGGCTCCCTAAAACACTCTTTCAGCTCTATTTTTAATGCACACAGTAAAGTCAGAAGCATACATTAAGAAAAATACAAAGAGTAGCTGATTATTAATTCCAGTTAAACTATTACTGAGAATCACTGATCAGAATTATGCTAATTAATTTTACATAATCAGTAATTTTCTACAAGTGCAGCTTTGTGAGCACTTACAGTCTGTCAGGCTTTGCTTCATGTTAAATCCTCACCTTTTGTGCTTGCACACTTTACAGCATTGTTGAAAACTTGTCTACAAAAGAAACATTTAAACTTTCAGCATATGCGTGAGCTAAAAATGGAATTACTTCCTTTTGATATTAATTACTGCTTTGGAATTGCTAAGCAGGAGAAATGTTTATTAATCAATGCACAAAGTTCTCTTTAAGGGTAATCATTTTATCACTTTGTAGCACAATTCCAAAACACAATTCAGCACTTGACAGCTTTTGTTAAGCTTGTTTTTGATAACTGGATACAAAAGTTGCTTGTGGCCATTTGGATCTATTCTAGTTTCATAGAGCTTTTGAAAGTGATCAGTCTTAAATCTGTCACTCATTCTGCTGAGCCAGTTTGACAATTTTGATGGCCCATTACAATAGTTTATATTTCTTTTCTGGAAGATTTTAGTAGACATCTCAGAATTAGGCTACCTCAGAATCTCAAGCTGCAGCGGGCACTGACTTTGATCTCAGGTCATCATTATTTAATGCAAATAACCATGGCAAGTCCTTTCAGATTAATATTAACATATTAACAAGAACTTTTGCAACACTACTTTCTTACAACCTTCTTTATTTATAACCATGGCCAGCTCAAGAGACACCTCTAAATCAGAAATCTATTTCTCAATAATTCAATTAATAAAATATGATTAAATAAAATTGAACAGTAGTTAATGGGCATGATGTTTGTTTGAATGAAAGCAAGCCAGTGATAGTCTTGTGGAAAACAAAGTTGTTTGCATTTTATTAGGGAGAAAGTAAAAGAGAAATGCATATTTTAAATTCTCTCAGTTCTTTTCTCCTTTGATATGGTAATAGTGATGCAACAGGGAGAAAAGCTGCATGAGGACTGAGCAAATAGGAGGAATGTTATTTGTGAATATTCTATGGTGAACAAACCAAGTTCTGACTTAGTATTATTCATGTCCTTCTCTTTAACATCTTAAAAATTCATAGGGTCAGTAGTGGCAAAAACCAAACAGTAATATTGTATTTCAATCAGTCTTACCACAGAAGACAGACATGCATTTTTAACTTTCTAAACAACAATTCAGAAATTATATCAGTAGTGTAATATGACTGAAAAAGCAGCAGAAACTCTTCCATCCCCTAACCAAATGTTAAGTGGTCCAGCTTTACAAACCTCTTTTAGCACCAGCAGCAACCTGACCTGGCTTACTAAACCAAAGAGCATTTCCTATCCTTTCCCACAGAATTCAAATACACAAGGAAATTTGAACAGCTTTCTACATGTCAAAGATAAAATACATTTTCTGATCGTATAGGCAACCTGAATGTAAAATACATTTTTAGTAAAACTACAATCTCATACGAGAATCCGCTCAAATATCCCACTGCATTTGATGGAAAAACTTCCATGCTGTACATGTTCTGTATGGACTCTAACTTGTTTCTTTCCATCATAGGGTATGCTCAAAGTAATATCAAATATAGAACAATTCTAATTTAAATAATATGTGTTTACATCTGCTAACAATCTTGCCTCTAGTTTTAAACCAAATTACTTTGATTTAGACTTTGTATTTGAACTGCAAGGTAATACATTAAGAAAAAATGTAGAGATAGAAGGGAACTACTCTACTCTTTTTAGGATTTTCATTGCAAAAAAGCCTAAGCTGAACCTCTTTCCTTCTGTTTGGTGTCTTCATATAAGATGAGCCAAATATAAAGGCAGAAAGTATCCAATAAATGTAGTCCATGCAACTGGTTCTCAGCCAAGGTACTTAGAACCAAAACATATTCACAAATTATTAAAATGTTTCTGAATTTTTACAAAATGCCTCAGAATCCATACATTAACATGTGCTACTAAATAAAATTTCTGTCAAATATGATCAAGAAAGGTTGGATTCAGGCACCTCAGAAAGGTCTTCGTTGTTGCTTTTTGTTTTGTTTGGGGTTTCTTGTCAGGGTGGAAGGGTGAGGTTAAATTACTTTTAAATTTTATCTTACCCCGACTTCCGTGTCCATATTTGGATTGAATACAAGCAGGCACTAAATGAAGTCAAGCACCCAGAGCTGAAACTGATCCTTTTCCTCTCCTAAACATATGAAGAGTAGAAACCTTGTTTAGAGGTATTATATATTTAGAAAGATTATAAAAAGGCACATGTCACACTGCCCTGTCCCACCTTTTCCCCATCTCACTCAGAATAAGCGGTGCTCAGAAGAAGTTTTCATTGGAGGAACTTTTACTTTTTCCTACTGCATGCTTTCCTCTGCCTGGAGAGGCACAGACTGAATAACATATCTTAAAACTTGTGCTAAGTCCTGCCTGAAGTCAGTCACTCAATACAAATAGATACATTGCCCAGGGCCAATGAAGGCAATGTGTTACTAAATAGTGTTGCCAGTATTCTCAGGGCAGGATTTTGCAGGGCTCTACAGGTAAAGCTCCCAGTAGTAAAACCAACTTCTCTTCACCGGCAAATTATAGACATACTGTTATATAGCTTTCCTTCTCTGTGGTAAATATGATGGTTGTAAGTGCTCAATGGGCATTAGGGAAAAAAGCTTTCCCATAACAAGAATACAACAGCCAGTTACTTGCCTCATTTAGATATAGAGACAATTAACGCTCAGAAAAGACAACTTAGTTTCATCTTTAGAAACTTGTGACAGAGCCAAGAGCAGAACTTTCTTAGACTTGTGTTTGAATTATAAAACCAGTCATTAACTTAGTTTTAACATTCACATATGTTTAAGTTTCAGCTGTATCTAGTTAAGATATCATTATGCAGTAAACACTTAGAAAACATGTAGATAACGTGGCTGTATGATTAAGGAAGTCATGTTTTGCTATAAGACACCAAAAGAGTGAGGCAAACCAGAGGGACTAGCAGCAAACAGATTCAGACTGCCATGAAAAGAAATCTCGGCAGTATCTACTAGAATGTTAATTAAAAGAAAGAGAAAATAAAATTACTGTACCAAAACACTTAAGCTGTATAAGAGAGAACAAGGAGAGGGTTTGTCAGCATGCTTTTCAGATTTCTGGCGCAGGTCACAACAACAATTTTATTTTCCCCACAAAAAAGGCAGTTCAAAGAAGAGGTGACAAGGTATTTTCAGCTATGAGGGGCTGGGGTTCATTCAAGTTTGGGAAACTATGATCATGTGTGTATGTGACTTTTTAATTTGGTTTTCAATTCCTAAGGTTCAGTAGAAGGTTTCTTGGGTATCACTATTTTGCATCCATTGTAGTGTATCTGCAGCATATAACTGAAAGATGCAAGTAAGCAAAGATGCTACCAATATTCGCAACACAAGGTAATGCAAACCATTTTACAAAGCCCTTAAAGTGCTCTGCCTACTTCACTTTTTTACCTTTAGAATTCTAATTTGCAAATAAGCATCACATAGAAATAAGGCAATAATGTTTAAAAAAAGAAAAAAAGTTAAAAAATATAAATAATATAATAATATAATATAAGCAAACCACAAGACTAAAGAAAGACTACCCAGCATGAGAATCTTTTCTGTCTGGACCTCATGTCACTATCTTGAACTCTTTCTTGTCACTAACTGAGATCCAGCAACTGGGCCTGTCCTTAAACTGTTATATCTTGGCTTCACAGTTCTTGGATTTATCACCAACTTTTTCCTTCCAACAAGCTACAGTGAATTTCTCAGCCAATACCTCTTTGAAATTGAACCTTATAGCTCTGATCTGTCACTGCATCCAACCACACTCAAAAGCAGCAGAGAGAGTTGTCCACAGGGAGTTGGCTATAGCTCTGCTATTCATAGCTGAGAGGCAGAAATCAGAGTTATATTGTGACTGCTGTGAAAAACAGCCCTGGAGAGGTAGATGTGACACAACTCTGCTAGGCACCATCTCCTGCTTCTTTATTCCCTTTTTCTTAAGGCCCACAGAACAATCCCATCAAAAATGCTTAAAAATTGTCAGACTCACAAGTCATAGCATTAATTAAGCACTTACTTCTTGTCTTCTGAAAGATTTTCCATGTGTTCATTTCACCAAACATATTTCATAAATATCCCTTTATTAAAGGAAGAGAGATTCTTAGGTAACAAATTAAAACCCCAGCAACTAGCTCAATCTTTCACTAAGAGCAGTAAGAAAAAACTCATCAAAACCCAAAATAAAACAGGAGAGTTGGAAAAATTGCCAGCTAGCCTCTCTTTCTTGTCTGGGGTATTATTTGTACAGGAATTGTGCCAATGCAGGTTAGCTGCGCTGTCTAATGGCTAATGCTGCATAGTGTAATGGCTAGAGGCACAAATCAGCAGCACCTGCAGCAGCCCTGAGGGAGAACTGCCCATTTGGCACAGCATCTCCAGGGCTCCAAGTGCTGTCCTGAGACCCAGGGGATGCAGGACACTGACGTTCACCATACTCAAGTGATTTCTGGTGAATGTCAAGTCACCTGCTGAAAAGTGACTTACAAGAACACTCTATATTATTATTTTAACAGGAGCTTTGGCTGGGAGATTTGACTGGCAAGGAGGGTTGTTTTCTTGGTCTGCAATACTTCTATCAAGCTTGGCAGTTGAAGTGTTGCTGGCATAAATCTACTTTATATTTAAAAGGCTATTTATTTCCAACCTGGTTGAATGAAAAGTCTCCCTGCCCATGGCAGAGGGTTGGAACTAGATGATGTTTAAGGTCCCTTCCAACCCAAGCCATTTTCTACCTATCACTGTAGTGACAAGAAGTTCCTTAGCTATTAATTTACTCTTTTAGCTATTAATTTACTCTTAAATCAGAACAACTAATTGAAATTGCTTCTACTTAGTGGCAGTTCTAACACTTTTTAGGTGGTCAACATCCCATCACCTTATGTTCTAGTATGTGCTTCTGCTCCAGGATGCTGAAGTGCCAGGCTTGCTGCTTTTAAGGGTGCCAGCTATGCATAGCACAGGAAGAAATTAGAGACTTTGAAATCAAAGACTTTGCCATCACTTTTTTGCCATCATTTTTAGTTCTATCCCAAACTAAAACTTGCCCCTGCATCCACTTTAAATATTAGAAGCGCCATCCAACTTTTCAGGATCACAGAATTAGAACTACTTGCAATGCAAGTACAAATATCTTTTTTGAAATATTTTAATTATCAATTCTTTTTCACAAATTAATTACATAGCACCTTGAAAGTTTTAGAAGAAATATATACAACAATTAAGGAAGATTCACAATAATCTTACCTGCCCATACATAATCAAAATAGAAGACATAAAAAAAGATATGTAGAAGTTAAATGCTGAATTTTAAAATAACCTTGCTGTATTTTTTACTACAATCCATTTTTAATTTTCTGCCATTTATAACATAATAGATGTTAGTTATCAAGTCTTATTAGCATAAGAAAGAACTATAACACTGTAACAGTCAGGAAACTAAATTACTGCCTTTATATTTAAGTATTACATTGACAAATTCATTGACCTTTACATCATGTTATGCTTAAAGGTTAAAAAAAATGCATTATTTTTGGGTTTATTGTCTTTTTAAACACAAAGTTTCTGCTGAAAGGTCTATTGAAAGATAAAAGATTGATATAAATGGGGGGCATAAATTATTAATATCATTGGGTAACTTACACAGCAAGTCTTCCACCAAGGTCAAGACTAGATATTCCCATGGGAACAAACAGAGAATATAAGTGGAAAATAACTCTTGCCTTTCTGGGGATATGCATCTGAGAATGGCATCTCAGGTAGTATTAATTTTTTTACATGTTACCTTGCGCTGACTGCTGTCATAATTCATCTCTTTTGGGTCTTGGATAAAGGTTTGTATCTTTCATTTATAAAGACTTATATATAAGAGAAAGTACTAAATGGCAAGTGGAAGGCCCACCAACATTGCACAACATCTGAAATAGGTAAAACACAGCAATGCACAAAGTTTTAGGGTTTCTAATACAGGATTTACTGCCTAACCCATTCTGATACTAACATAACAAGATAGTATGGTTCAGTTGGAAGGGGCCTACAAGAATCATCTAGTCCAAATGCCTAACAATTCTGGGGCTGATGATTTTACATTATAGTTAAAACATCAGTTACAATCATTATACTACCTTGTAAGCCAAGTTTGAGTTTGAAAATAATAATGATTCACCAGGTCCCACAGCAGCCTTAGTAACTCTTCCTCAGATAAGGAAGTTATCAGGATGAATTGGCCATCGAAGAAAATAAAACACCAAAAAAGCCTTTCATTCTTTATCTTACGGCAGAAAAAAAAATGTAAATCTTATTTCTGTCTCAGTTTAAGAATTTCTCTCATCTTTGTCTCTATATATCTATATATTCCAGAAGCCCACTCAGAAGCAGGAAACAACATGGAGAGTCAAAGTTGGGATTCTTTTTCTCCATCTTTTAAGCAGAAAGTAATGAACTGGACATGATATAAAACTGCTTCCATTTCAGTCCTGATTCGATTTCAACATCCCAGTGACAATACTCACAAGTACAGGGACAAATCTGCTGAAATTCCTTTTTATATGGGTTTCCAGGCAGCCTTTTTTGTACTGCAAGCAGTATGCTAACCTGGCTGTTTGCTGACTGATCTGTTAGGATGATGTTAAACTCACTGTGTATTTTTCACTGACTGTCTACAATGTGGCATATTGATTTTGCCTTTTCCTCGTTCACTTCTAAAACCTACACAGTCAAAACTGTTAGTTATTTGAAGCTTTCTGCTTCTCCAGCCCTGCTTCTGACAGATATCTGTGTTCTGATACCATCTGCTATCTTCATATTCCATCACTGAACCACAGGCTAGCACTTCTGCTATGACAGTTTTTGAGGTGTAAAATACACTTCTCCTGACATCTGCCTCAGCCCATCCATCCTCCACCAAGGAAAGGGCTGGAAATATTATTGAGATACTTTACCTTTTAATTTCTTGATAGGGTACTTCTTCACTAGAAGGATGCCATCTTTCTGTGGTTTATTATCTTTCCGTTTTGAAGAGAGATCATATATTTTGCGCACAAGCTCACAGTGCAGTAGACAGGCAGGGAACACCTGATATGCTAAGTTAATGCTGCTTATTCCTGTCTGCTGTCTGCAAAAACACACAGAAACATGCATGTCCCTTGCAGCTGTAAGAGGCTTAGATACTCCAACTCTTAATTACGGTGTGTCCTGAGTTCAGCAGTAGCAGCCATTTTCTCCTTCTTGGTAGCTGGTGCAGCGCTGTGTTTTTGACTTTCGGCCTGGGAACAGTGCTGATAACACCGATGTTTTCAGTTACTGCTTGGTAATGTTTTGGTCTGACCAAGGACTTTCTGAGTCTCATGCTCTGCCAGGGAGGAGGGGAAGTCGGGAGGAAACAGAGACAGGACATCTGACCCAAACTGACCAAAGAGGCATTCCATACCACAGCATGTCATGCCAGGATGTAAAAACAGAGGGGAGAGACCCGAAAGGGGAGGGATTTGCTGCTGGTTTGGGCTTGGTATTGTGTGGTGAGCAGTTGTATTCTCTTCCCTTGTATTTCTCTTTTCATTATTATTATTGGTGGTAGCAGTAGTGGGTTTCTGTTATCCCTTAGTTACTAAACTGTTCTTATCTCAACCCGTAGAAGTTGCATTCTTTTGATTCTCCTCCCCATCCCTCTGAGAGCTGGGGAAAGAAAGAGGGGGGAGGGAGTGAGCAACTGTGTGGCTGAGAGGCTTAACCCACCACACAGTGGCACACTCTAGTTAAAGAAACCATCTGCTCTCCTAAAATGAAAACACAAAGCAAGCTGATCAGATGAGTTAAGGTCTACTGGACAAGTAAATGGTTACAGTGTGCTATCTGAAACTCTACCTCTGCCCATCATCAATCCTCCTAATCTTTACCTCTAAAATTTGGATGACATTAACCTGATTTTCTCATAAAGGTATCACAAGTTAGTGCTGTAAAACCATTTTGACAATTCAGGATCTATGATGTAGCTCATTCCCCAGCCTTTATCAACAATGATGCAACTGCGTCTTAAAATTATTAGCTTACAAAAAAGCAATACACTTCTAACCACAGGAAGAGTGGAGGTCATGCCTCTCTCCTTTCAAATTATATCTGACCAACTAAAATTCAACGTGACCAAACACATGTGGAACATATGAGAATTAGGTGGTGAAAGTCATGAGTACATGAATACATAAAAAGTACAAACAAAATTGTCTTGGTTACTAAAATTATAGTAAAACAGAAAAGAATCAAAATTATAAACAAGAAACATAACTAGGAACTAGTGAACTTCCATCTTCACTAAACAAATAAACAGAATTCTTATTACTGAATGGAGGAGTGATTACTTTCCATAGGTGACAAAAGGTAGAGAAGAGCACCCTTAAAATATTCCAATAGACAAACCCATAAATCTAGGGGATTATTGTCACTCAGCACAAAAGTTACTATTATGATTTCTTATAGGTTTCTCATAGGTCTTCAAACACATTTAATTCATACACAAGACATGACAGTATGCATTTGCATCTTGACAGAGAGAGTCATTACCAATAACATAGTTTGCAAGAAGTTTTATATTAATAAGCATATTTATTTCCATCCTTATCTTCATTGTTCCAGCTTCTCTCTCACCACTCTGAGTCTTCTATTGCTCATTTTTCCTATCCACACCTTTCAGCAGCAAATTTGCACATATTTTAAAGAAAAAACCTTTTTCTCCTATGTTCTACATTTGTACTTTTTATTAGTTCTTGTCAAATGTATTTCTAAAGCTTGTGCCTGCCTAATACACTGTATGCGTATTGTCATTCTATCCAAATAAGAACCTACCCTGCATCAAGTAAAATTCATCAAGTTTATGCGTTTTATACAGCAGATCCAGGGCTCTCATATATTTGCACATAGTCTACCTACAATAATTCCCAGCTGATATAGATGTATGTATCTAACTAAACTACTTCCTAATTTATCTACCAGTCAAAAATCCCTCTATCAGGATTCACCTATCAGGATTCATACAAAACCAGACCTATATTACAAAGAGTTAGCAGGCTTTCTCCTTTTGGTCTATTACAAAAATCCTCACTTGCTTCTAAGAGAGGAGGCCTTCTCCATGAATGATCATAACAAATAAATCTATCAGTGCAGGAGCTCAGATTTCTGTCAGCATCCTATAAAATGACAACAGAGAGATACGTGGGTCTGCTGCCTTATTTATCTGAAGATTCTTTCACAGGGTTCCACATAGTACTTTGTGAGGTAACTAAGAAATTTTTTCTCATGTTTCTAAATGAGTGAACAGACACTTATGAAGTAACTATTAGATGTCTTGCAAGAAATGTTATCTCCATGTTTTTCTTCTGATTTCTTATTAGAAGTCTGTCTGTACTATTCTCCTCTAACTTCATATGTTTTATTCACTATATAAGCATTTTTATATGCATTTAATGTTTACTTTACATAAACGCTTATGTCATTTTTTGTTTACAAAGAAGTTCTCAGTTACATATATAATCCCTCGAAAGGCACCTGTTTGCTCACATACAATAACTTTTCAGATAAACATTACAGTTTTGCCTCTTTATCATTTTGCCAAGTGACAGCTTTCTCTCTAACTTTATCTATCATTTCTTA